>CATOSE010000135.1:0-23773 GCA_951812265.1 Taphrorychus bicolor | reverse complement strand
ATACAACTGTAATACCCTTCTGGAAAAAGGGGGAAAATGAGCGAAACGCGCTCGTACGTATGAAACCGCTGTCGTTTACTGACTTAAGAAAGTCTAGTGGGCCAACTCAACAGGTCATAGAAACCTTAAGAAAATCTAGTGAGCCACCGAATCCCTATTTTCTTAATGGGCGAGAACGACTGTAGTCAAAATAGTTCACATGTCTCATGACGGCACACAAGCTCTGTGTAAAAAATATAATGTAGTGAAGCGGAACCTAACAAGTGAAAAACCCTCATATATGCAGACTAATACGCTCACACCAGCAAGGGTTTGGGTACACACAGCTACGGAGAAAAAAGACGAGAAGGGCCAAACAAATACAAAACCAACAAAAAACAATGCCAAAGTTTCAATATGTGGGGAAGAAATTTCATTCTGCACCTATTTCACCATACGCATGGGGAGCTCCTCACTCCACCACCATTCTCCCACATGTACCCACCTGCTCGGCAGATCAATCAGTTCGAAGCGCGCGACTCCAGTATATAGAGAAACAGTTCAAACTCCATGATACCTTCATGTGGGAAGGTATTCATGGCCCCCATCTATGTCCATGTGATACTCCTCCAGAAACAAGGAGAAGAGCCGCCCGACAGGCAATGCTCCGACTTAAGGACCCCCTCCTCCCGGCTTACCTGTACGATCGCCTCTATAAAATCTGGTTAGTCAAGAGGATACTACGTGGGGCCAAACAAACCAGGACGTAAGGATCCAACAGCCGGCTTGTGTGCGGCGTGTGGAGTTCCCGACCGAAAATGTCCCACACATATTTCTACACTCTGTAGGAGCCTTTCAACACGACACAGGCCCATATGAGCTATTTACCACCCTCCTTTCAACACAACTGGTGGCATAAACGAACAAGAAAGAATCTCTACCCCGCCCATAGGACCCTTTTGTTAGGACTTGTATCCGCAAGCAGGGATGGAGCTTCCATTGACCATCCAGATGTCAAACAAGCTTTTTTATTCTTAAGAGCGGGCGCCTACTCTGTATTATGGAATGAACGTTGCCACATAAGGACTACTAGAATACCCCGCACAACCAAACAGCTACAAGCCGCCACCATGGCTGACATACAAAAACATGTTCATCGATTATACACCAGTGCTTGCTACTGGATGAATGGAATCCTCCCAAGGAACATGAAGTTCACCCTAGATCAATTCAAGCTTTTTTAGCTAACTGGGTATGTAGAGGACTAGTTAAACTCATAATTCAACAGTTTACTGTTAGAAGGCTTCCGGACCCGAAAACCGACGCCGTTCGACCCACCACCCGACCGACCGACCGACCCAAAGTCGAGACCCAAAGTCGAGCCTGATCTCTCTCTCTCCTCTCGCCGCCTGATATCTTGCCACGCCTAATCTCTCTCGCCACGCTTGATCTCTCTCGCCTTGCCTGACCTCTCTCGCCTCGCCTGATCTTTCTCGCCTCGCCTGATCTCTCTCGACTCGCCTGATCTCTCTCGACTCGCCTGATCTCTCTCTCCTCTCGCCACGCTTGATCTCTCTCGCCATGCCGTATCTCTCTCGCCTCGCCTGATTATCTCGCCTCGCCTCATCTCTCTCGACTCGCCTGATCACTCTCGTCTCGCCTGCTCTCTCGCCACGCCTGATCTTTGCATCTCTTTCGCCACGCATGATCTCTCGCCATGCCTGATCTCTCTCGCCACGCCTGATCTCTCTCGCCTCGCCTAATCTCTCTCGCCTCGACTGATCTCTCTCGCCACGCCTAATCTCTCTCGCCACGCCTGATCTTTTTCGCATCGCCTCATCTCTCTCGCCTCGACTCAATTTCTCTCGCCTCGCCTGATTAAATTTCTCTCGCCTCGCCTCTTCCTCGCCTCGCCTTATATTTCTAGATGTGATTTAAAGTAAAATTGTTGAAGCCTTCGCAGCTCTAACCATTCATCCAAAAAACAAATCAGAAGCCAGTATACCTATCCTTCTCATTTGAGGAAAAGAGAGATTGCAATCATGGACAATAAAATCAACACAAAAAACCCATCCCTGTTGTTCCAGTGCACCCTAAAGGTCCATGTACCATGGGGCAGCATATCTCCACGCTTCCTCGTCAAGTTCAAGTCCAAGATTCTACCTCTTTTTTGTTCAAGGCCTCTTCTCCTCTTTTCAAGCAGGGTTACAAAATACACGGGAAATCGCTCCGTATCATGTATAATACGTATTATGTATTGTATTATACGTATTATTTGTATTATTCTCCTAGGAACAGGCCCTGTACAAGTAGGAAAGGTACTGGGCGCGAAGCCGCGAACAGCGTGCTGCGCGCGTACAGAAAGAACCATGTCCCTCGTCCCTGCCGACAATGGCGCTGGAGTCGGCATTGTGTCGCCGGCACAAGCCACGACTGCTCACCTCGGCGATGATGGCACCGAAGTAGGCACGGAGCGTGCGCTCGTCATTGCCGACAAGATCACAGAGGTTGGACAGATTACGCAGAAAAAGCATGCCATCGAATACTACACTGACCGCACGTTCAAGACTGTTGGTGGCCAACAGTGCACAGGGCGTTGCTTCTTTTGCCGTAAGAGCGTGTCGTCTACGGGCTCAGCGCGTGCGTTTGAACATTTGCTCACGTGCGTGATGGTCCCTGCAAATGTCAAGGTTGAGCTAAAGGCGGTCGACAAACAGGCAAGCGTCAAGAAGGTCGAGAAGCGCACCTCGGTTGTGCTGGCCCTGGAAGAGGCTGACGCCGCGAAGCGCGTGCACCGTGAGCGTGAGCTCAAGCTCGTTCAGCAAGGCATCAAGGGCAGCGCCCAGAACGTCGCGACAGCTGCTGCTGACCTTGCAATCGCGAACTTTTTTTATGCTAATGGCATATCGTTCGCCGCAGCGGACTGTGCCCCAGGCAGCCTCTACAAAGCTATGGTGGATGCAATCAAACTAGCACCGACAAGCTATGTGCCGCCCGGCCGCGCCAAGTTAGGTGGCTCCCTTTTGGATGAGGCTCATTCTTTCATGTGGAAGAAGATCAGTGCTCGTGACCCGGACGGGTCGAAGGCAGACAAATTCGGCAGCACGTATGTATCTGATGGCTGGGACTCTGTCGATCACCTTCCGCTCATTAATTCGGCGTTCATCACTGCTTCTGATGGAGGAGTCTACTGGCGATCCGTCGACACTAGTGGCCAAACAAAAGATGCTGAGTACTGCGCGGCGCTGATGATTGAAGACATCTACACGTTTGGTTGTACGAAAGTTGTCCTGATTGTCACAGACACCTGCAGCACAATGCAAAAATGCTGGACGATCCTCATGGATGAGTTCCCGTGGATTTCGGTTGTGCCTTGCCAAGCCGCGTGACCTCACTGCTCCTTAGTGACATTGGCAAACTTTCAGAGCCTGCAAAGTTAATCAAGGAAGAGGCGTCAGTGGTCCAGTGGTTCTCCAATCACCACATCCACTTTCGGTCCTCCGCGCCAAGTGTCGTGAGAAGTTTGGCAAGCCTATGGAGCTCATTAACGCTGGGGCAACACGCTTCGGTACGCATACCCTGGTAGGGGAGAGACTCCAATATGTCAAAGCGCCCATGCAGACTGCCATATTTGACGAGCAGTATGTGAAGCAGAATTACAAAGATCTTCCAAATACGATTGAAACGGGTAGCTACGAGAAGGTGGCGAGAGAGCACAAGGGCGGTACAGTCAAGAAGCTTGTGACAGATGATGATGAGCCGACCGGCTTTTGGGCCCGCGTCAAGGCCCATGTGGCGCTCACCTTACCTATTCTTAAGTTATTGCGCCGTCACGATACAAGTGCTCCGACGGTGGAAAGGTCTACCGTGGCTGGTTCTCGGTTGGTGAGAAGATCAAGGAGTCTGGCGCCGCTTACTCGGACGCTGCGCGTGACAAATTTGATCAACGCTGGGCGTATGGCCATTCGGAATTTGTTGCTGCGGCTTATGTTGTGGACCCATAATTCCAAGACCACAATCAATCGGGAAATGCGAAGGTGATGGAAGGCTATTACGCTACCTTGGATAGGATTGGTATCCTGCTCGAAGTCCGGCGCAAGAAAGATGAATACCAGCCGTTATGGGATGCACGTGCCGCACTGATCGCTAAGGATCCAAAGGCTCAGAAAACCTATGAAAGCTACCCTACGTATCCTACTGCTAAGGACCGAGCCGTCGTCGATTTTGCGAAAAGGGTGAATGCTCAGCTCATAACATATCGGAACAAGCTTGGCCCCTATGGACGTGACCCTTTCGTTGAGGCCGCCGCTAAAATGCCAGCTCACCTTTGGTATGATCAGTATGGTGGACACACACCTGAGCCGCAGTCCTTTGCGCGAATTATTTTGTCTCAGGCCGCCAATGCCTCTATCATTGAACGTGTCAATAGCGAGTTTGCATTCATTAAGGACAGACGCCGCAACAGGCTTGGGCACGATAAGGCAAACACGCTTGTGGGACTCTTCCATAACCTGCGCCTTCTTGCACGCATGGTTAAGACCGCATACACAGAGCCCGCGGTCGGTTGGCTAGAGGATACAGATACAAAGGCTGGAATAACCAAGTGGGGCATAGCAAACTGCCTGTAGATGGCAATGGCCAATGCTTGTCAATGCTCAGTTGTCCCAGCAGTGCTTGCTCTGACATGATGCATGAATCAGCAAGGGTGGCCTGGTGGTACCTTGGTCTTGAGTGGGGTGTGGTCTTGAGTGGGGTTTACTTCTACTGTATGTATGTGTGCAGTGACAGTACGCGCTCCGCGCAGCGTGAGCACACGCGCGTATATAGTGTGAGCACACAAGCATACAGTGGAGCAGCATAATACGAGGTAATACGATTCAGAGCCAGCCGTATTATGTATAATACGTATTATGTATTGTATTATACGTATTATGGTATTATTCACTTTGCAACCCTGTTTTCAAGGGTAACATTATGCTGTACGTCCTCAACCTCAAGTTCAACTCCAAGTTTCTACCTCTTTGTGTTCAAGGCTTCCTCCCATACTTCTCCAAGTTGAAGATTATGTTCTACGTCCTCAACCTCAAGTTCCCGTCGTCTCCTACATCCTCAAGCCCAAGACTCTACACCTTCAAGCTACGACACTGAAGTGTATCTGTGTCTTCCGTTTCCCTCAGTCTAGCTGTCTGCTGGTACTGCCTACCTCTACCCGTCCGGGGGTAGAGGTAGCATTTTTCTTTTGAAGAATTTCTTAAAAGTAAGCTTCACTTACTTTTGCCTTGGGGGGTTCAGGAACTTTGATGAGAAAAGGTCGTTCAGGAGTGAGGTTCAGCTTATGGAAGCCAGGAAGCACGCACACCTCACCGACGGCGAACTCGCTGAATTTCGTGAGATATTCAACCTTGTTGATCTGGACAAGGGAGGATCCATCTCGAAGGGCGAGCTGAAGGCACTGATGAATACCCTTGGTCTAAGACCAACACAGGCGCGCTTTTGTTTAGACTGGGGCAGTTTGGCCAACACGTATTCTCTACGCACGGGTATAGGCGTTGCAGCGGACGTGCGATGCACGCAGCTGGACTAGGCATTGTGTCCCACCCGCCACAGGAGGAGATCAATACAATGGTGTACGAAATAGACGAAGATGGTAACGGAGAAATCGACTTTGACGGTGAGTGCACATTTACATTAATGGCTCCATTGTGACCTGTGTTAGCCCCACCCACGCGTTTCGGCTGCGCGGTGCACAGAATTTGTGACGGTCATGTCCAGAAAAGTGAACACTTCGTACACTCCCGCGCAAGTGAAAGGAGCATTCAAGGTGTTTGAGAAAGACTGTCCACCTGGCTATGTTAATATGCATGTGCTCGAACAAGCGCTCACAACGTATGGAACTGAAAAACTCTCTATCGTCGACGCCAAGGAGCTGCTCTCGCAGATAGAACCGGACGAGCACGGCCTGGTCAACTATGCAGAGTTTGTGAACATGATGACAGGTGGCTAGATGAAGTTGGGTCGGGGACTCTGTCCCACCACATTGCCACAGCAGGACTTGCTCAACGTCTTTACCCGATTCGCATGTGTATTTGCGTGTATTGCGTGTGGGCATATGCTCGTGCCGGTGCATGTGCATGAAGTTTTTATCGATGTCGGTGTCTCTCTGTGGCGGTGACTGCGGCTGTACGTGTGTGCTCGCTGTATGTGTGCCAAGCGTGCCCCAAGGTATGCTCTTTGCTTGGTGGGTTTGCGCAGTCCGTTTTTGCTCGGCATGTAGGAACTATCGGTGCTCTATGTGTGCGTTTGGTGTGTTGTGTCAATGTGCGCGCTGGTGTTTGCGTATGTGTTGGGGGGGGGGGGGGGAGAGAGAGAGAGAGAGAGAGAGAGAGAGAGATTCGTAGGCGGTGTCTGACTCGGGGCATAGCGATAGCCATTGCGCATTTCTTTTGGTCAACGGTCAACTGTTTTCACCTCGGGACCATTTAAAGTAGCTCGGTCGATTGTTGGCGGTGTCTGACTCGGGGTTCAAAGCCATAGCGATTGCCATTGCGCATTGAGTCAACGGTAAGTTGATATCACCAAACATTTAAAGTAGTTCGGTCCAGTGTGCGGCATTTCCCGGTATCACTCCCGGAGAGAAATCAAACCTTCAGCGGGATTTAATCAAAAGTGGTATCCATACCGGAAAAGTGGTATTTACCAATCGATGAGATTGTCGAGGAGTGGCGTTCGCAGAGCTCCAAGGGTCGCTTCGAGACGGCCATGTGGCGAGCAGCTGGTCTCGAGGAGCTTGCTGGCGCGCTTCGTAATGAGTCAGGGCTGGAGGAGCCGGGTACTGGCAGCAGCGGAGGTACGAGGGGTGCTGGAGGCACGGGCACTGCGGGGATCACTGGAGAAGACTGCCATATCCCCTGGAGGACGTCAACGCTGCGAACGACAACGGCTTCTTCGCACGCTGGGGGGAGGCTGCGCCACAGCGCCTGGGCGACCTTGCAGGCACCCACCTGCGAAACGGGGTTCAAATGCCGTTAAGAGTGCACCTCAGGGACTGTGAGACCTTATGAGGTCTGATGTGGCCAGGTCTCATAGTCTGTGGTCACTGTGTGGCTCCGCCCACGGTCGGGGTCCCTCACTACACTAGGACTCAACTCTAGAATGGTAACCCGTACGTCTGAGCTATAGCGTTATGATACTTTTCTGAAAGCTCTCGATGAGTAGATCGAAGTTCCGACGAGATCCCACGAGGTTCCGGTCGGTGACGGCCGTAAAAACTCTGATTAGCCTTTACTTATGTGATTTGCAATCACTAAAAAAAAAATTATATCAATGAGTACCTCGGTACGTCTCAGATCTCAAGTCGCCCGCTGAGAGACCCGCCTGGCTGGCGTCGAGATGGCCGAGGGCGAGCTGCCTGAGGCGCTCAATGCTGCGATGGCTGCGGACGGCGAGCGGCTCGTGGAGGAGCTGCGGCTGCTCGAAGAGATGCCGCAGGTTCGGCTCGTGCCGAGCAGTGTCTTCGACCGTGCGAAGCCACCGGGCTCGATTCCGAAGCTGCGAGGGGTGAGCTGCAAGCTGCGATGCTGCCGCACGCACGCGGAGGTGAAGTGCAACACACTGACGGATGAGAAGGCCTGCCGAACTCACGTCGACGCGGCTCGCTTTCTGCGGGCCCAGGTACAGGAGAAGCATGGGTCAGCTGAGTGCCTGGCGAAAGCTCGCGAGGCGCTTGCAGATGAGGGAGCTGCTGGGCAGAGCTCGGCCGCGCCGACCGAGCGGACGCTCGCGGAGCTAATGGCGAGGCAGCTCGCAATCCAGCGAGCGCATAGCGAGGTCAGGGCAGCGCAGGAGCATCTCGAGAAGACCGCTGAGGCAGAGCGCAAAGCAGGCTTGGAGCGAGAGGCCGCATCGAGCGCGTTGGAGGAGGTTCTCTCCTGCCCAGAACGCGCGCTCCCGCCCGCCCGCCCACCCGCTCTCCTGCCTGCCCGCCCGCCCGTCAAATAGTCCCCGCCCGCTCGCCCATGGCAGGCAAAACTCAAACTGGAGCTCCTTCAGCCGACCTCCAAGAAGAAGGCTCGACCCGCAGCCAACACCGAGCGCCCCCCCCACTATGAGAAGTACAGTGGCTATGGCATCTCCACATGGCTGACGGAGGAGGGCGCTGCGATGACGCGACGAGCGACGCAGATTCAGAATCCGCCGCCGCAAGAAGTGCCTGCTATGACGGATGGCCTTGTTGGCTGGAGACAGCACTGGCGCCACGGGTTGGTTGGTGCCGTGCAGTATTGGGCTCACGGCCACCGGGCCAATGTCATCAAAATGCTGGTTGGCTTGGCGACTGACTTTGGAGTGGCGGACGCGGTTGGAGAGCAGCTTGATCCCGATCGTGCCAGCATTGCTGCTGAGCGCGCCATTGCTCGGCCACCGGGCCAATGTCATCAAAATGCTGGTTGGCTTGGCGACTGACTTTGGAGTGGCGGACGCGGTTGGAGAGCAGCTTGATCCCGATCGTGCCAGCATTGCTGCTGAGCGCGCCATTGCTCGCAACGTCAAGGGGGCCATCTCCGGCCTCAAGCCGCGTGGCGGCAGCCAAGGCCAACGACCCCCGCGGCATGACCACCAAAATCGGCAAATATCTCGACGTACCGATTGGCGCACGCGATGTCAAGAAGGCGGATGGTTCCACTGACAAGCGAGAGTACGCCTCGCGCAAGGCGCAGACGTGCCGCGGCGAGTTTGATGCCGAGGTGGCACGGCAGTCCTTTGAGCTGGGCAGGGAACCGCAGATCGGCGATGTGGTGCTTTCGCGAGGCGAGCAAGCAGAGCTTGTGCGCTTTCTGCTTGAGGGTGGTTGCGTCCTCCGCTTGCGAGACGGCGATGGCATGAGGGAGCAGCGATTCGAGTCGCTCTACAGGAATGAGCCGGATAGCGCCCATCTGACGATGCCGCCGCTTCTTGCACCTGGCGATGTCATGATCGCTCATGGCGATCGAGCTGTGCTTGTGAGCCTCCTGCCAAACGGTGGTTGCCTCCTCAACTTTTGTGCTGATGGTGGTGGCTTTGCCCATCAGCGGAAGACCTATCGTTGGTGCTTTGGCAAGGCTGAGGGCAGTGCACGACTGGAGCACTTGCCGCCTCTGCTCCGCCTACCCCCTCGTGCTGAGCGCAGTGATGCGGTGTCGGCTTCGACGCGCGCACTTGTGTGTGCGCACGCCAAAGAGGTTTGCCCGACCAGCCCGTGCCGACGTGACGAGATGAAGCGTCACACAGCACCGCGTGTCTGGGAGACGCGCCAGGCGCTGATTCTGCTCTTCCCGTTGTACACACTTTGTGCTCTCTTCATGGCTGCTCATCCAGGTCTGCTCAAGGAAGAGCAATATCGAGTGGTTGTGCATGAGGAGGTGTGGGAGCTCAAGCACGCATATCGTGAGACGTGCTTGTGCCGCATCTGCTTCAACTTGCGCTGCTATCGAGAAGCGCTGAAGGTGATTGGAACATCTTGCTTCTGCTGCAGGAGGCCAATGTGCGAAGCAGTGCGCCCTCTGAGGCAGATGAGACAGATGAGACCAATCTGCAGGATCAGCCAAACACTTCTACCACCAGTGCAGATCCCAAGCTGGATGCGCTGATCGCCTTTTGCGAATCCGACCCTGGGCGTCGTGCCAAGGTTTGCGATATGATTTGCGCCAACTGCTTGGACGATATTGATGCCAAGTGCGTTCGTCAGGAATGCCACAAATTGCAAAGGCAACTTCACTCAGATCTGGTCGCGCGGGCTTCGGCCGCAGCTAGTGGATGCTTATGGCAAGCTGAAGCCTGGAGTCTCTCCAGTCTGGTCCCAGCAGCTCCAATGGTCGCGCATCAAAAGTGGTGGTGACGGCAGCAGCAAGGAGGACGACCTTCGCCAGGCGCGTGAGGGGACAATCATTCAATGTCTTGATGAGTTTGAGCCGGTGCAGAAGACTAATGTGCGGCACGCATTCCACATCGAGCAGTCGAGGGATGCGGAGGGTGACTTTTCGCGCAATTCCATCCCGGGTATCATCGACTGCAAGTCCGACTATTCGGAGAATGGCTCGCTTGAGAAGGCAAAGCAGGTGCAGCAAGAGTATTGGGTGATCATCTACTACACCTTCCTCATCTCCATCACTTCGTTTCTGGTGAGCGATGTCTGGCGAGAGCGTGCAACTGTGCTGCCGATTGGAGCTGAGGTCACAGTGGAGCCCGCCGATTATATTCCTCCGGAAGATGGGCACATCGAGGCTGTTGAGGGCTCGTATTGGGCGTGTGTTGAGGCCAGCACCGATGAGTCGGGCCAGGTAGTCAATTATGTCGAGGGAGAAGACGTCGAGTACACCGTGCGCTCATTCAAAGATGGCCTCTTCAAGGTCAGACGCTCACAGCTCCGCCATCGCAAGCGCCATCACATCGCCTTCTTGCAGATCACAAACGACAAAAAACACGACATGTTCTCGTCATCTGCGTTTGCCACCGAACGGCAGGAGTTTTTTCAGAAGTGGCAAGAGAGCGGCCATGCAAGTGCAACGGAATGGGCACGCAACGACCGAGCGGAGCAGCAGCGCAAGGAGGCGGAGGCAGCAAAGGCAGAGGCCGCTGCCGCTGCCGCTGCTGCCACCGCCACAGCTGACCCTGCCATCGCTGCTGCTGCTGCCAATGGTGCTGATATGTCTGACCCAATGGTGCAGGCTGCAAGAGACATTGCTGCTGCTGCTCGTCGTTTGCTCCCAACCGCCTCTCTGCCCCGTCCACGACTGCCACCCAAGCGCCAGCCCACTGAAGCTGAGTTTGCAGAATGGCTTTTGAAGCTGGAGCGTCAGAAATTTTGGGCGTGACTCGAGGATACAGACAACGCAACTCACTTCAAATCGAAGGAGATGCTATACTATTGGTCGCAGCGACTCGATGAGGTAATCTTTCTCAGCATGGTTTGGGTGGAGTTTGGCTGCCCCGGACACGGCAAGGGGCCATGGGACGGTCTGGGCGCAATGGTCAAGACCAAGGTGGCGCGCGAACTGACCAATGGGCAGGTTCTCACTCCTTCGGGAGATATGGACAGTGCATTGGAGGTAGCACAGCACACCCGTGCTACATTTTGCAACGAGGCATGGCTTCGCGAACACGCCTACTTGGAGATCAATGAGATTGTGGTCATTTATCTTGACCAGACAGAGATCCCACGCCCAGCGGTGCCCGATGATGTCTCACCTGTGCATGGCATTCTCTCCCACTACTCATTCATGATGCTGCCAGGTTGTGGTGTTTATGCCATGCGTGAGTGGAGCTGCTGGTGTCCTGCGTGCTCACGTGTGCGCGGGCGTGGGCCACAGCTTGGTACAGTGAGCGATGGCCGGCTGCTTCGTGTGCCTAGCTGCACCCACAGCAAGCTGACTGTGTGGCGCGAGGACAAAATGACGGCCACCAAGGCGGCCGGATATGCCAATCGCAAGAAGCGGCTCACCGAGCTGTGGGCTCAGCTGGAGCCCAAGGTTGCACCCAGCAAGTATGGGTGTGTCCAAGTGCGTGAGCTTTGGGGCGAGGGTGAGGAGCGCCACTATCGTCCCGGACATCACTGGCTATTTGAGTTTGGAGATGCTAGGGATGGGACGTCTGTGGAGCAGAGCTTCTCAGACATGGCAAATCGATCTTTTCAGGTGTACAAGGCCATGCGCTTCTACAATGGTGAGAAGGCACTGACTGTCAAGCGTTGGTTGCATCGCATGGATGCTGATGGATCAGGTCTGACCTTCGAAGATTGGGATCCGAGTCCGGAGGACTTGGATCCAAATGCACAGCCGGCCTTCATGATTGTCAACTCGAGCGAGATGCGTGGGGTTGCCACTTTGGGTCGTGGGGCTAAAGCTGAGCTTCAGGAGATTCCACCTGCTGCTTTGCAAGGGGTGCCGGTGGTCACTGTGGGTGGGCCAAGCTTGCGCACACGCTCAGCAGCGGCAGTTCAGAATGCCAGCCCTGCCCTTGGGCCCAGCACCTACTGCCTGCGCCCAGACATTGACAACACATGGCGCGAGCGCTGCGAGTGATACAATATCTTACATCCGGTGCGAGATCTGGACTCTCAACACATTTGACTTTTGTGTAACTTGCCCAATGTGTACATCTCCATCTTGAGGGTGATGAGAGCGGTTGGCTACAGGTAGCAACATAGATCATAGTAACACACCCAGACTCGCCACCGATCTGCCTTGGGACACCTGCCTGGCAGTGTGATAGCTGATACCATTTGCCCCAAACCCAGTGGGGACAACTCTATTTTCTATTGAAATTTACACAATTGGGGGGCTCGAAAGAGCAAATTTTCTTCGCGGGGCTCTGCCCCGCACCCCGCCGCTCGCCGCGGAGGCTTCCTGGGGCTCTGCCCCAGACCCCTCAAAAAATCATTCTGGAGGACTACTAGGGGACCCTGACCGTGGGCGGAGCCGTGTGTTGAGATCACCCACAGCATGCAGCTCACGCGCAGACATCCCACATAACGCAGACGATCTGTCGATGTCCTAGGCTCCCGGCTCCGTGCCCAGCTCCTGTGGTGACTATGGACGCTAATACGCTGGACGGTGGACTGTCGCCGCATTGCGTAGACCGGACCAGGTATAGTACCTAATATAAGGATACCACTTTGGGATACCACCATACCATACCACTCTGAAAAGAATCAAACATCGTACAAATACCAGTATGATACCGGAAAATGTCGCACACTGCCTTCGGTCAAACACCCCCTTGACATACGTTTAAGGTCATGGCACTTCTCGAACAATGGCGGTGGCTCGCCCTGCCAGCGACCCTGTCAAGCCAAACAAACCCTGCTGCGGAGAGTTGCGGTCTACAGGAAAGGCTGAGTCGCGGGATACATAGGGGATATCCATCGGATATGGATTTCAGTCCAAAATACAAAAATCTATCTTCTTGGCCGAAAACTTCATAACTTGGCGCGTGTTAAGGACATCTCAAAGTATAGAAGGTAGCATTGCAATACTTAGGGAGTACATCAATACTCAATATTATTGCAATACTTAGGGGGTTGGGGCGGGTTCTGCTCAATACAAACAATACTACAGTCAAGATAGTCCGGCTGCGGTCCTATAAGGTTTACATACAAGCTGGTACTGTACAATACATGCACATACTATATGCACTTTGATACGTTTGCCTCTCCACCCCAATATGCAAAAATCTATCTTCTTGGCCGAAAACTTCATAATTTGGCGCGTGTTAAGGACATCTCAAAGTACAAAAGGTATTGTTGCAATACTTAGGGAGTCCCGGGGGTCCCTGAGGGGGGGTGCATCACCTACAACTAGGCAGGAGCGCTCTGCCCGCAGACGGGCATCGCTCTTCCCGACCGCGCTGGTCGCGGAATATAAATGTATCCCTGCGGGGATCTTCGGTTGCAGCAGCAGCAGTACATCAATACTCAATAGTATTGCAATACTTAGGGGGTTGGGGCGGGTCCTACTCAATACAAACAATACTATGTACAGGCAAGATAGTCCGGCTGCGGCCCTGTAAGGTTTACATACAAGCTGGTACTGTACAGTCCATGCATATATGCACTTTGATACTTTTGCCTCTCCACCCCCACCGGGCACCGACTGGGCCGCCGTCCGCGCGCGCAGTTTTCTGAGTGCCTTGTCCACATTGTTGCTGTCACCCGACGTCCGCGTCTGCGTTCACCTCCTCCTCTATGGTCATCGATCCGTTGCAGTGGCGCTGCCGTGCCTGCTTGGACCTCAGCACACATTCGCAAGAAGTCGTAGATAGTGCAGTGAATCCATGTGTGTCGGAGCCCTTGAAAGAAACAACTGACGCCCACGACGCCGAACGGGCACTCCGGACGGGCAAACTTAGCTAAACTTATCCAAACTAGTGGGACGTACATAGGGACACACACGCGGGTAATTGCCGGGCAATTACCATGTCCCGAGGGTAATTACTGGGGCAATCACCGCGTCGGGGTAAGTCCGGGGTAAAGCCTACAAAGAGTGACAGTACGATCAGAACGCGGCCTTTGCCGCGCTGCTACTAAGAAAGCATAGTGCGACGAGTGTGCCACACTACCCCCCCTGCTCGGCGAGCCTCATGCGTGGCACGCGAGTCGGACTCGAGCAGCTTGAGTAGCTTGGTGCACTGCATGCCCGAACTTAATTGCTATTCACCATCAGCCGGAGAAAGCACTCCGCCAGCGACCCGCTGCCGACGAGCGAATTCCACACCGGTGTCACCAGTGAGGTTCATGGACTTCTTGCGGTGCTTGTCAAACGTCTGACGGGTCAGGATCTTGGTAAACAGGTCAGCTGGATTTTCTTCACCTGGGATGTGGCGCACGGTCACCACGCTGGCTCCCCTGAGCTCCCGCATCTTGATCATCTTACGGTTGACATGACGGCTGTTCTTAGCGGAGTTGAAGCGATGGCAAAGGTCGTAAGCCGCCTTGCTATCCGTGCAGACCTCGACTGACTCGGTGATGTCGAAGCCGATGAAGTCGAGGACCCCCATCACGTAGAGTAGCTCTATCGCGCAATCGGCCAGGGCCACAAACTCAGCCTCGCAGGATGACATGGTGATGCAATGCTGGCGCCGCGAGGCGTGCGACACGCTCGCACCAGCTAGCACGATGCAGAATCCAGTGACTCATCGACCTGACTCGGTGATGTCGAAGCCGATGAAGTCGAGGACCCCCATCACGTAGAGTAGCTCTATCGCGCAATCGGCCAGGGCCACAAACTCAGCCTCGCAGGATGACATGGTGATGCAATGCTGGCGCCGCGAGGCGTGCGACACGCTCGCACCAGCTAGCACGATGCAGAATCCAGTGACTGATCGACAGCGCGCGCTCCACCATCGGGAGCCGAACGCGCGTGTGTTGGAACACTTGAAAGAAATAACTGACGCCCACAACGCCGGACGGGCACTCCGGACGGGCAAACTTAGCTAAACTTGTACAAACTTGTGGGACGTCCGAGGGTAACTGCCGGGGCAATTACCGAGAGTAACTGCCGGGGCAATTACCATGTCCCGGGGGCAATTAGATCCGGATGCGCCCCTACGGGGATGACGATCGGAGAGAGTTAGGAATTTGGCTATGTATATCTCAACTGCTGAACTCTAAATGTATCTCAATAGTTGAACTCTACACCATCTGGGGCCACTTCCCCGAAGCACTTGCCTGATCTCTCTCGCCTTGGCCTTGCCAGATCTCTCTCGCCTCGCCTGATCTCTCTCGCCACGCCTCATCTCTCTCGCCACGCCTCATCTTTTTCGCATCGCCTGATCTCTCTCGCCTCGCCTCGATGTCTCTCGCCTCACCTGATCACTCTCGCCTCGCCTCTTCCTCGCCTCGCCTAATATTCTTGATCTCCCTCGCCTTGCCTGCACTCTCTCGCCTCGCCTGATCTCTCTCGCCACGCCTCGTCCCTCTCGCCACGCCTGATCTCTCTCGCCACGCCTCATCTTTTTTGCCTCGCCTGATCTCTCTCGCCTCGCCTCGATGTCTCTCGCCTCGCCTGATCACTCTCGCCTCGCCTCTTCCTCGCCTCGCCTGATATTCTTGATCTCTCTCGCCTTGCCTGCACTCTCTCGCCTCGCCTGATCTCTCTCGCCACGCCTCGTCCCTCTCGCCACGCCTGATCTCTCTCGCCACGCCTCATCTTTTTTGCCTCGCCTGATCTCTCTCGCCTCGCCTCGATGTCTCTCGCCTCGCCTGATCACTCTCGCCTCGCCTCTTCCTCGCCTCGCCTGATATTCTTGATCTCTCTCGCCTTGCCTGCACTCTCTTTCACCTCGCATGATCCCTCTCGCCTCGCCTGATCTCTCTCGCCACGCCTCATCTCTCTCGCCACGCCTCATCTTTTTTGCCTCGCCTGATCTCTCTCGCCTCGCCTCGATCTCTCTCGCCTCGCCCGATCACTCTCGCCTCGCCTCTTCCTCGCCTCGCCTGATATTCTTGATCTCTCTCGCCTTGCCTGCACTCTCTCGCCTCGCCTGATCTCTCTCGCCACGCCTCATCTCTCTCGCCACGCCTCATCTCTCTCGCCACGCCTCATCCTTTTCGCACCGCCTGATCTCTCTCGCCTCGCCTCGATGTCTCTCGCCTCGCCTGATCACTCTCGCCTCGCCTCTTCCTCGCCTCGCCTGATATTCTTGATCTCTCTCGCCTTGCCTGCACTCTCTCGCCTCGCCTGATCTCTCTCGCCACGCCTGATCTCTCTCGCCACGCCTCATCTCTCTTGCCACGCCTCATCTTTTTCGCATCGCCTGATCTCTCTCGCCTCGCCTCGATGTCTCTCGCCTCGCCCGATCACTCTCGCCTCGCCTCTTCCTCGCCTCGCCTGATATTCTTGATCTCTCTCGCCTTGCCTGCTCTCTCTTTCACCTCGCATGATCCCTCTCGCCTCGCCTGATCTCTCTCGCCACGCCTCATCTCTCTCGCCACGCCTCATCTTTTTCGCATCGCCTGATCTCTCTCGCCTCGTCTCGATGTCTCTCGCCTCGCCCGATCACTCTCGCCTCGCCGTTTCAAACTTTCAAACTGAATTGTTTTCCCTCCAGTCTTCTCGCCTCGCCATTTCAAACTTTCAAACTGAATTGTTTTCCCTCTAGAATGAACTTCGCCCTAAAAGAAAGAAGCAAAGAAAAGGCCTCTACGAGCAAAACTCCCTCCGGTCGTGATTACTGGAGTAATCGCCGCGTCCGGGTAAGGCCCGGGGTAAATCCTACTAAGAAAGCATAGTACGACGAGTGTGCCGCACTACCCCCCGGCTCGGCGAGCCTCATGCGTGGCACGCGAGTCGGACTCAAGCAGCTTTAGTAGCTTGGCCATGCCCACGATCCCAGGGCGATGGTAGGATCGTGGGGCGGCGGCCTCAGGAAGCCCCTCACTTGGTCACTGAGATAGGCACCTCGGACAAGCCACAGGGGCACCAGCCCCGGCTTGATGTTCACACCGCGGCGCCCGAGCGAGCCGTCATGCGCTTGCGGCGCGCTCACTCGACGCCAGTGTCGCCGGCCAGATTCACCACCTTCTTGCGATGCATCTCGAAGGGCTGGCGAGGTAGCACCTTCGTGAACAGGTCAGCCGGGTTGGTATTGCCGGGAATGTGCTCCACGGTGACCATGCCGGCACCACGGAGTTCCCGCATCTCGAACAGCTTGCGATCCACGTGGCGTGAGTTGCTCGCCGACGTGCAGCGATGGCCGAGGTCGTGCGCGGACTTGCTGTCGGTGCAGACACGAATCGAGCCGGTCAACTTAATGGCTGACTCCGTTGAACTCGAGATTTTTTTCTTTCTCAAGGTTGTAAACATACAACCTACATACCGTGACATGCGACTAGACCCATTGAACTCGAGCACCAAACAACCAGGCTCCGCCTGGATTAGTTGAATGGCGCGGAACCTCGTCATCGGTCGGCCGCCCACCAATCTGCGCGTAAAAGTACCGGTGCTTCCCGGCCGTCTCAGCCACAAGGGGCCTCTTCGCGTTCCTCGTGTTTAACAGGTAAGACAGCACCCCGCCATCGAGTACAACGGTCGGTCGCTTCAAGAGCTGAGCAAGGATGCCGAAGTGTTGGTCGTCGCCAAATTTCGCCGACTTCATGCCTGGCTCCCAAACGTTCTGCTCGCCCATCGCTGTTACGGCTGCCATGTGGTCTGTGAACGCCATGCCGTTTTGCTCCCTCTTGCCTGGAACCCTCTACGACTTAATGAACCCCTACGATGGAGACACGTATGGTTAGGGGACAAGCAAGCGCCGGGCTGCAGTGCGCACAAGTGCAGTGTGTAGACGCGGGTAGCGAAGAGCGTGGTGCAAACACCTTCATCAAGGTCAAACATCTCTGGCTTAGCCTCTCGTCGCTTGTGGTCACTTCCATGGGTGGAGTGTTTGCCATGCTCAATGGCAAGGCGCCCCAGAGCTCCCATCACTGTCGAAACTGGGGGACGGCGACGTTCACCCTGGGTTTTAGAACCTTGAGAAAATCTTGAAAAGAATTACCGGCTAGGGGTTACTCTATTGAGGTCTCTAGGCTGACCTAATTGGGACTTGCGTCCTTTGTCCTCCGTAGTGCTACTAGTGCCCCGGTTGAGCCCTACATTTGACACCCCCCCCGCACGAACATGCTAGGTCATCGCAGCGTGCAACATTCATGATGACATTGCGGTGTCGATAGAACTCGGCACCTTGGAGTGGCTTGGTGAAGAAATCAGCTGAATTGGCTTTAGTAGCAACGTAGGGGACAACGATTTGCTGATCCTCGACGAGGTCTCGGATAAAGAAATGACGTCGTTCGATGTGCTTAGTACGTTCGTGATGTTCAGGATTATAAGCGAGGTCACGAGCGGCGGTATTGTCAGTGCACAATTGGAGAGCTGAGGCGAGCCCATATCCGAGCTCGAATAGAAAGCGGGAGAGGAACACACCTTCCTTGGAGGCTTCACTGAGGGCGACGATCTCAGCTTCGCAGGATGATAAGGCGACGCAGTCCTGCTTCTTGGAGGCCCAGCTGATAGCGGCCAAACCATAAGAGAAAACATAATCAGTAGTGGAATATCGAGTTGCCCAGTCTGAGTCGCTAAGGCCACTCAAGTCGTACTCGGTGGCCCCATAATGCAGTCCTGCCCAAACGGTGGTGATAAAGGTAGTATAAAGTCCGCAGAGCGGCACAATAGAGCTCTGGCGTAGGCTTGCTCATCGCACGACACAACATGCCAACTGAGTAGGCAACGTCTGGCCGGGTATTGACAGCACAGTAAAGTAGAGATCCAACGAGGGATTGATATGCGCGCAGGAGTGTGGGGCAGATGTCAGAGGCAGACTGGGCAATGGCGGCGTCAACTTTCTCACGGAGGTTGCCGGCGGCAGGAACGGCACCTTTGGCGTGACGAGAGAGAGGATACGGTATGCCGCAGTCAAACGCGGGTTGCCCATCAGGGGCAAACGTGTGCATGAGCTTGTCAATGTAGGCACGTTGACGGAGAACAACGTGGTCATTCTCTCGGGCGATCTCGACGTTGAGAAGGTCGGAGACCTCACCTTCATCTTCGACGTTCCAGCGATCCTGAAGGTCGCGAGTAAAGAGATGGTAAAGTGATTCTTCGTCTTGATGAGAGGTGAGCACGAAAAGATCGTCGACGTAGCAACCAATCAGGAGGGTTTCGAAGCGAGGTTTCTTCGGAGTAGGATTCCAAGCGTGACAGTAAAAAACGCATGGGTCGAGCTTGCTCTGGGTGAGCCGGACATCATCCGTGGATCCAACCCATTCTAGCAACCAGGGGAACAGGGATCGCTGCCATCTACGGCCAGCTTGTGCCATGCCGTACACAGGCTTCTCGACTTTGCATATTCGATTGGCTGCATCGGCGTCGGGGAGGGGAACAAGTGCGACCTTACCATATACGACGGCAGTCCCATAGCCGGCTGGAGGGGTGCAGTAGACGACTTCCCCTTCGAGAAGGGACCCTTGAAGGTATGCGGCCACAAAATCCCAGCGTCGCATCTGGAGACCGAGTTTGCCTGCGAGTGAGCAGAGGATACGGAGAGACCCGGCACACATAGCGGCGCAAAAAGTCTGATCGTAGTCAACACCAGGGATTTGACAGCACCCTTGCACACATAAGCGCGCCTTCTTGCGACCGTCACGCTTGAGCTTGTAAGCCCACGTGAGCTTGACGAGACGTCGACCCTTGGGTACGTCTCTGCGATTGACGTAGCTCCAGATATTGTTGTTCGCATGGTTGGCAATCTCGGATCCTTCGGCGCCCTGATACCCCCACCACGCAGCATCAAGGTTGATAGCTTGCCAGTGATCGGAGGGTTCATCAGGCTGCGTTTTGCGGACTTGGCTTGACCTGCCCTGCTGCGGGTGGTGATGGCCCCGAGCCCCCTTTGAAAGTACTCGTGAGGAGCCTTGGGGCGTGGCTGGTGAGGTGAAGATCTGGATGGTGACCCTCCAACAGCAGTAGCGGGATCGGTCTCAGCAACGGCGACGGTTTCAGCGGGTAAGGGCTCGATGGAGGTTGGAGCGGTGACTTCGACGGGACTGCCATTGTCAGGTGCAGCTCCACTTCCTGCCCCACCGGTCCCAAGCTCGGGAGTGGCTTTGGTATCAGTGGTGGTTGGCACACTGGACGGAGCGAGGATGGAGTGGTAGATAGCCTCGGCGAGGAAAAGATTGAGGTCTGTGGGGTAAGCGCCGGCGGCGCGCGAATTCCATTCCCCGTCCCCATGTTGCTGCCCACCTGCAGTGGATGAGTGGTATCCAGGCGGATGCTGGCAGCCATAAGATGAAGAGTTTTGAGCTGCGTTTCGAGGCCAGCACTGAACCAAAGAGTGGTATACTTCTGCCACGGAGCACCGAACATACACTGTGCGAACGTGACGGAGAGCAAACTGCACGCCTTCCGCACAGCAAGCATGTATGGATCGAGCCAAATGGGTCCGTGCTCTGGTACGTGACACAGGTGTGAGCGCGAGGCGTCACCGAGGTCGGCGGGATTTTCGATGGCGATGTGTGTGCCTGCCCGGTAAGCGGCGGTGAGGAGGACGGCTGTGCGCCGAGTAAGCTCGTTCGCTCGCTCAAGTTCACGATGGTGTTTGGCGGGAATGTCGGGAAGGCCGAGAATGTGACTGCGATCGCGCAGCACAGGAGGTCCATCGGTGCCGACGATGCGGGCGACTGAATAGGTGGAGCAAGGCGGTGCGGCGAATACAACGGCGTAGTCACCACGTGCGAGCCTGGTGTGAAGAGCAACGTAGTAGTCGTTGTCGTGAACGTTGTGACTGGTGTCCCCCCCGTCGCCGCAATCGACCATGTCGACATGAGCCCCGCGTCGACGTAGAAAGGCGGCGAGGCTGTCGGGGCGATCGTAAGGGCCTGCGAAGAGGAGGAGGACGGAAGTGGAGGAGGGGGATCGCCCGAGAGCATCGCCAAAAGCTTGCTGAGCCGCATTGAGCGCATCGGAGGAGGATTCAGCTGTACGGGCGAGAGCGGCGGAGGCCGCGATGGCAGGCGTAGGTGCGGGAGGCTCGGGAACGTGGACGGCAGGCGTGGGTGCAGGAGGCTCGGTAGGTAGCTCGGGAACGTGGTCGTCAGTGCGCTGCTATTTGGGACGAGCGGGATAGTAGGATTCACGGAAATAGACGTCGCTCGCTACATGCACGCGACCGGTGGCCGGCACATACACGTGATAGGCGGACGGGCTGCGTTCAACTCGCCCGAGGTTTATGCCGACCCATGCTCGGGGGTCAATGGTTGTTTTCGAGATGGCGGAGCGAGGCTTGACGGCGAACGCCTGACATCCGAATGGCATGATGTTGAGGACGCGCGGCGGGGTCCCGTGCACGAGCTCGTGCGAGGTGGGCGCGTCCAGCGACATGCCGGTTGGACCGCTAGTGCGGTTGAGAACATCCACGGCCATGGACAACGCATGAGGCCAAAAGTTGGCGTCAAGGCCGGATGCAGTGAGATATGCGCGAGCAAGCGACATGGTGGACAAAATAGCGCGTTCGGTGACTCCGTTGAGTTGATGGACGTGCGGAGGGCAAGTAGTCTGATGCACCAGGCTGGAGTCGAGTAGTTCGCGGAACTGGCGAGAGAGAAACTCGCCGGCGTTGTCAGTGTGAAGCTGTCCAACGATGCGTACTGGATGGGGAGAGTGTGCACTGAGTGATGCATTCAACGACGCCAAGAAGCGACGAACAGCCAGAGGGGCGTCAGATTTGGCCTTTAAGGAATACACCCATTTGTGTCGAGAGTGATCGTCGACTATCACAAGCGCGTATTTACATTGTCCAAATCTGGATGACTTGAATGGGCCGACAATGTCACCATGGATGAGGCGGCCGACGTGTGAGGGATGGTATTGTGATGATGGGTGCGCTGCGTGTTTGGCGTTGGCCTCGGCGCATGAAGCACATGTGATTTCACTGGCGCTGGCGATGTGGCGGGGCACATCGGCGATGCGAGAAGGTTGACGCTTCAGGTGTTCGAGTCCGATGTGAAGGCGGTGGTGCAGCGTGGCGGCGAGATCGTCTGCAGATAGGGCAGAAAGCCGGGAGGCAGTGTGAGCCGTGTGGATGCCTGCCTTCAAGGTACGGGTAGAGCCAGCGGATTCAGCGGAACGAGGAGCGTCGGCGTGTGAGAGGCCCACGTCCCAACGATAGAGCCCGTTGCGACGCTTGAAAGGAAGGGTGAGAGGGGAGCCATGGAGCAACGTTCGGGTGCACACGATGGAGCGAATGTCCCGAAATGAACAGTCGATGTGTGACGTGTACCAAAGTTGGTCGACTGAGAGAAGAGTGTCGGCGAATTTCTCGGAGTAGCGTACCCCTCGTAATAGAAGCTTATATTCGTGGCCACTCTTGTCGCGAGCGACGATCGGAAGGTCGCCTCGTTTGAGGCACTTGATGCGTTCACCGCCAGCGCCTATGACGACGTCATCGCAATCGACGACGTTGATAAGGTCGCATAGGCAATTGTATACATGCCAGGTGCAACCACTGTCCACAACGAGTGAGATCCACTTATGTATTCGCTGCCCGCTGGTCCAGAATGGATGTGTGTTCCGTGGTTTCTCAGGAGCGGCAGATGATCGACCCTTGACGGCGGCCCGAATGCATGCGTATCCGACTCTCCCGGCGGGGGTAACGTGTTCTGCCTCAGCGCGGGCGGCCTCAATGGCGGCGAGAGGAGTGAGGTGTGATTTTCTCCGAGGGGCGAGGCGTTGCGCAGCTGGCCTGCTATGCTTGAGCGACGCATCTCGGCGGAGGAGGAGGAGAAGGCATCCGAGGCGGACATAGAACACGAGACGTGTGACGAGCCTGACACATTGAGTGAAGGTACGGGTGAGAATTGATCGCAACCCGAGGCATACGAGGTCGTGGATTCCGATAGCGAGCCAGACAAGCTGGATGCTGAGCCACATAACCCGAATAATCCCTCGTGCCCCCCGCCGGCCAACTCGCGTGATGGTGGGCCAGCTCAAGATTACAATCACATTCATAACTGGCGCCGCAGACGGCAGAACTCTACAACTGAGTCCACGAACATGGCATAAAGCGTTCCACGCTAGAGTGTCAAAGTGTTGTGTCATCCACAACGCGCAGAGTAGTCCGAGAGTTCGGGCGATCATCGATGCGGCAGTTTGGGAACGAGCATACAGCCGTGAGGCGTATGAACGCAGTTGGGTGCTCGGACGACATTCCCCAAGTTCTGTGGTCTGCAGGCTGGAAGAGATACCGGCCCGGCTAGCCCGAATTGGGAGGCGAAGAAGCACTGAATCAAGTATGCATATGATACCCCATTGAAGAAAGAGGAGTGCGGTGAATCCGACGAGGGTGTCCCAGATGGAGGAATGTCGTAAGTGGCGCCAGCTTTCCCGTCGTAGCGTAGTGTACGGAGACATGGTCTGCGGTCTGAGTCGCACCCGCCGCTTAGCCTACGCGGTGCGAGCGATTGCGCAGGTGGTGGAAGCGGTGTGATAGGCGCACCATGACGTGCAGCAGAGCGCTAGAAGGGTGACAAGGCTCGCGGCGCACTGACCAGTGGCAAGGTAGAGCGAACGCCCAGCGGGGCCAGATAGCGTGAGGCCAATTAAAAAGGCGAGGGTAAGCATAGCGACGCCGAGTGCCACGCCAAGAACACCGACAGACGGTCCAGGGCGTGACTCGCGTGTTTTTGTGGCGTCAACGGCTTTGGTGGGAGGCTCAGTAATCAGTTTACGTTGGGTGTGAACGACACGTCCGCCAACTTCCCAGAGGAGTACTTCCT
>CATOSE010000134.1:0-27286 GCA_951812265.1 Taphrorychus bicolor | reverse complement strand
ACGAGCCGTAAGTATCCCTGTAGTTCTGTAGAATGTAACCTTTGTTCTAAACCCTTCAAAAGGAGTATAGCCACTTTGTAACAGATTTTCGTTCGTACAAATTCCTTCCTTTTGTTTTCTGATATAAGCATTTTTTAATGAGATATGACCTTTGAAGATCTACTGTCATTTCATAACCTCATTGTTTTTAATACATCAAAGGCCCAGAATTTCTGAGAATGAGTTCTGCTTTAGTCTAGGTTTTATTGTCATTTAAAATTACATTTTTCACTTTTAATTTTTTTTAAAAGTTATCCGAGACTGGCTGTTTCATGGCATAGTTGAGGTTTTTTTTTAAATGAACACATGAGTTCCTCTGGGGACACCATGACACATAATTGGAACTGCTTACTATTAGTACAGTGTAAAGAATACGGGGTGTTCATCATAAAACTTCATCTAGCAGGCTATGAAATTTTGACAGAAAAGGATGACATAAACAAAATAAATGGTCTTTTGTTTCTCCATTCTTTGCTTTTGACATTTCACAGCCAACTAGATGAACATTTATAATGAACACCCCGTATATACCATTAGTGTCTCTCTCAGAAAAATTAAAGAAATTCTGAGTTCAAGAGAGTTGTGCAGCTGTGTGTGTTCAAGCATGAAATTGCCTAGGTAGGCAATGTATTTAGCATAGGCCAGTGGACTAGAGTGAGCAAACTTTTGTTTACTTTAGCCTAAATCTTAGGCAAAGTAAGGGGTGCAAATTATTAGTGAGGAGCAGTGATGTGATACAGTGATGCTACTTGTTGTATATTCTCTATTCTGTGGTATTACTTAGTTATAAGTCCCCGCAACAACTTTGCAATGAATTTATTACCACATTTTTACTCAAATGGCACTCTAATTACACCCTGGTTGTAGAAAAAATATTGTATGGTATTCATGTTATAACTGCTTTTAAAGAACTCATGTGAATTGCAGAACTCCCTTTGTTCTTCCTGCAAATGTTCACATGTGTGCTTTAAACTTGAACTTTTAACACATATCACAAATAGCTATTTTAGCACTAGTGTTAAAAGTAGTAGTACTGCTTTTAACACTATTGCCTTAAAGTTATTTTCTTTTAACACTAGTGTTAAAAATAATTTATTTGTAACGCATCTGTAGAAAAATGTTATTATATCAAATCAAATTGGGTGAAGAATGAAGTTCTCATTGACAAAGTCAAAGTCTCATTGACAAAGTATAACAACTTTAGTTTATTTTGGCTTTTTGAAAATTGGCCTTGCTACTGTAAATTATTGATTTCTTTGAATAGTCTGGGGAAACAGCAGGGCAACAGTTCAGAACTCTAGTTGGTCTTGACAAATCCTGATATATCACAGCAAAATTTGTGACGAATTTGGCATGGAGTTTTATGAATGAATATGCCAAGAAGTTTGTTTTTATGAATAGGGTCTCTATATGGTCCTCACACAACAATTTTCTTCATTTCACATGGAACATGATGATATGCATTATCCTGTAAGCCATCTTGTATAACCATGATATAGGAATAATACATAGTAATTATTGTTCATATATTGTATTTCATTGGCTATCTACAAGGGAGCATTCAGAAAAAATGCCTCAACTAAAGAGACCTTTTCAAAACAATCTGGCAGACGTAAAAGTGTGCTTTATTATACTGGGTTTAGTTGGGGTGCCTGTGTTCTTTGGATGATTTGTAAGATGAGTCTGACAAACTTTGATCTAATTTAATTCTGTGCCTTATCACAGTTCCTCTTTCAATCCACTAGTATAAACTATCCACTTATTATTGACATCAAGCTGGCATTGGATACATATCCAAGTCCAAATTTTATCATCTTCTTTTTTTAACCTGAAAGCAGATAGATATTAAAAACAAATTAAGATTTCAATGGTAGCTTGATGTCAAAAATAAGTCGATGAGTTAAGAAAAAGTATATCTAATCATTCTGATCTTTGTTCTACTGGATGTTCTTGTCCAGTCTCATGCTTTGGCATGATGTGTAATTCCAATTAAATAAGCGAACATTTATGTTAAAGTTGAAGATAGTTTTCTTCTGGCACTTTTGCTTGTATTGGCCATTTTTAGAATACTTACAAGGCACATTTGAACCATAGGCATAGGCATATCAGTATATACCGGGTGTCCAGCAGAACCCTGGACATAGGAGATTAACATGGGAAATCGGTTTCTATTTTTTTGCGCCTGTACGGTTGATTTGGTTGAAAAACTTTTAAGAGTAAAGTTGTAGAGTTTATAGTCAGTTATCATCCTGTAATTTTTTCAATACCACAGTTTTGGGTATTTTTTGGAAAAGCGCCTTGAAAAGTGCAAAAATTTTAATTTGGTGCGTCACCCCCACCATGCATGTGCAGTGTCGCCAACATAATAATTTCTTATGTCAGACTCAGAGCCGATTTTCCTTTCTTATTTATTTTGAGGGACTATCAATCAATCAATCAATCAATCAATCAATATGCTTTATTGTCGAAAACCGTAGTTTTGTTGACAAAGCTGTGAAAAAATAAAGTAAAAACTTAAAATACTAAAAGAATAAAAACATGGCTCAAAAAACATAATATTAAAACTGGAATAACAAAAGTATCATGTAGTAATTAACGTGATTATGCAGAGAAAATTAAGTGAAAACCTGAGGGTAATGTTCTTAAATTATAGGTAAGTAAAAGTTAGGTTTATAATTATCATAATTAGTAAAAGGAAAATCATTCCAATTTGTGTATGGCTGGTTGTCTAATTCATTTTAGTTTAGCAATACGACAACCACGATGACATGACAATTTGTCTCTTGTCACCAATTAAGGGTGTTTGTTGTTGTTGTTGTTATTGAGGTGAATTCATCTATCTCCAAATGTTTTATTTCAAAAGTGTCTATTTTGCAGTGCTGTATGACAGACAAAATCTCATTGGAAAACCAAATACAGCGCGCCCCAAAATGCCAATCCACACATTGACAACTTCTCGACGTTGGTCTCGGTTGTCCTGCACTGTATGTGGATTTTAGAGAGTCCAAACTCATTCATTTTGTTGATTTGAGGGACCCATTAATCCAAATTAACATTCGTTGGTGGAACAAATGTTTATAGCAAATAAGCAAGACCAGTAAGCAGATAGCGATGGATGTTTGATCTGCTAAGACCAGTTTCTTTCATGTTTTATCTATGTATCTGGAGACTATAGTGCCTGTGAAAAAAATTCTTTTCAGTGACAACAAATCTTGCCAAACTGGCCACAAACAACTTGAAAAACTGGCCAAAAATTGGTTTCATTCCAATCGATTGCTGCTGAATGCAAGACACAGAGGATGGTGTTTGCATTGAGGGAGATGAGAACCGTAAATGACCACGTATCCCAGGTTAAATTTCTTGGGGTTCTTGTGGATGAGAGTGCCAAATGGGATTTACCCACTGATAACTTGGCTTCAAGACTCAATACAAGTTTGTACCTGCTATGTCAGCTTTCAGATAGGATATCTCGTACGGTACTTAGATCAGCTTACTTTGCATCTTCTCATGCATGGCTCTCTTATGCTGTAGTTGTTTCGGGCCACACCTCGGGGGCTAAGCGTTTGTTCGGGCTTCAGTGAAGAGCAGTCAGATTGTTGGCTGGCCTGGGCTACAGGGATGGCTGCAGAGCGCACTTCATAGAGCTAGGCATACTAACCCTGCCCTCCATGTTTATATTGGAGAATTTGCTGTTTGTGAAAAATAACATGTATCTGTTTTCTGCTCACGAGGACATGCATGCTTACTTTACTAGAGGCCGAAAAAGTAATAACCTCATATTGTCGTTTGAGAAGGTGCCAGAATGGTCCTGGCTACTGGGCGGTAAAATATTTCAACTGCCCATAAAAATTAAAGCGTTGACAGTGGCTAGTTTCCGAAAGGAAATTAAGCAAATTTTAATGGTAAATGTTTTTTATTGTGATGAAGAGTATTTTAAGTATTTTAATCAAAATTATTAATTTTTTTTTCTTCTCTCTGTATAGTCGATTTTAGGATGTTGACTGTAAGCTTTTAGTATTAAGTAAATAATGGCATCTGGACTGAATTTATTTAAATTTAATTTGTAGACTATTCTATTTTTGAGGTATGTACATTGCTGTTTTGGTGATTGTAAACATGAATAAATTTGAATTGAATTGAATTGAATCTTAATAAAGGTGATAGTGTTTTTATAGGAATAATTGTTGTTATCTGTGTTATTAACTAAATTTATGTTGTCGTATTGCTAAACTAAAATGAATTAGACAACCAGCCATACACAAATTGGAATGATTTTCCTTTTACTAATTATGATAATTATAAACGTAACTTTTACTTACCTATAATTTAAGAACATTATCGTCAGGTTTTCAGTTAATTTTCTCTGCATAATCACGTTAATTACTACATGATAGTCCCTAAAAATAAATAAGAAAGGAAAATCGGCTCCGAGTCTGACATAAGAAATTATTATGTTGGCGACACTGCACATGCATGGGGGGGGGGGGTGACGCGCCAAATTCAATTTTTTGCACTTTTCGAGGCGTTTTTCCAAAAAATAGCCAAAACTGTGGTATTGAAAAAATTACAGGATGATAACTGACTATAATCTCTACAACTTTACTCTTATAAGTTTTTCAATCAAATCAACCGTACAGGCGCAAAAAAATAAAAACCGATTTCCCATGTTAATCTCCTATGTCCAGGGTTCTGCTGGACACCCGGTATTAAAAAACGTAATGCATGAAATGCAAAAAAACTATGAAAAATCCAAGAACCATAGGTATTCTACCACACCATTCAGGGTGTACCCATAACTCATTGCATACATTTTAACTGTAACACCCAGTATATATTTGCATTCCTATATTCAGGGAACATTTTTAAGCATTTCCTGTTGAACTGTTTTCTTGATAAATGCTTCCTAAAATACTGAGAAAAAAAAATTTAAATGTGAAAGTTGTAGATGATAAAATGTAATTTTTTAAAAGTAAAACTTTTATACAGGGTTACCTAAAACGTGCAGCATACCAAAGTTCAATTTTTTTAAATGGAACAAACCATATATTTTTTAGTAGTATTCAATGCCTGATTCAGTGCTTGTAAAGTTTGTCATCTCGATTGTCAAAGTTTTTTCTTTTTCTGATAGTAGCTTATGGTCTATAAAACAGATTAAAAAAAAATCTTGAATGAGCCACATTTCACTGAGAAACCAAAAAAAGAAAGGAAAATACATGACAAAATTGATGTCAAAACTCTCAAACCTAACAGTAGGGTTAAAAATATATTTACAGCAATGCCAAACGTCGGAGATAATAATAATAATTATATCCTTTATTGCCAGCAAAATGATCGAAATATCACAAAGCAACGTCAAAAGAAAGGAGTGACCAAATAATATAAAAATGGTAGTAATTATTAAAATAAGTAAAATACATAAAGTAAAGCTCATAATGGGTAGTAATATCAATAATAAAGTACAGTGACAGACAAGCATTAATAAAATTCTACTCTACGGAGTTAAAGGAATAAAAACATCTATTGCTTAAAAATAAAAGTGTCTCCTTATGAAACTTTGGAATGTTAACCACTTCCCTAATGCTTCGTGGCAAGTAACTGTAAGCTTTCATAGCTCGATATAAGAGGCCTCTCTCCAGGAAGGTAGAGCAATGCGGAGGAACTGACAAATCCTCTACCTCTAGTCACCACAGACATACTGGGTGCATAGACATCACAATTTTGGACAAACAAACTTGGATTTTTTTTTTGACAAACATTTTCAATGATAAAAAATGCAAAGATGGAGCCGTGAGGATATTTAGTTGCTGAAAATACACACATTAAAAAGGTCTAGGGGACAAAGCAAAAATTGATGTTTGTAGCAGTTTGTAGAAGAATAATTACAGTCTAATTGAATTAATCAGATGTTTTCAAACAAGTTTCTTTAATTTAAACACAGAGAGAAATTAATTAACCACATACAGGGTGTAAGAAAATTAATTAACACAAAAAAATTATTTATATAACTCAAAGGAATCAAAGATTGTAGACAATTAATATAGGGTATGGCCACCACGATTGTTAATCACAGCTTGACACCTCCTGGGCATGCTTTTTATCAAATTATCTATCGCATTTTGATCAATATTTTGCCATTCCTGTGGCAAACAGTTGAAGAGTTCTGCTCTCCTTTGAAACACTATACCACGACTTAAAACGCGTCTTTTAAGCATATCCCAATCGTGTTCTATTGTTAAATCAGGGGATTGAGCTGCCTATGGTAGTACGTTAACGTTGTTCTGATCTAGGAATTCTCGAACAGGTCGAGCAACGTGAACGAGCATTGTCGTGCATCAGTAAGAACTGTTCGCCCATTTGCTCCCTCTGTGGCACGACAACAGGATGGAGAATTGTGTCTCGATATACATTTGCGTTTAAAAAACCGTCCACAAAAACGAGATAATTTTTCCGACCAATTCCAATTCCTGCCCAAACCATATTTGTTCCCCCTTGGTAGCCATCCACCTCCCGAACAGTTGCCAAACGATTTTCGTTACCGGATCTTCTCCACAGCCTAATTTTTCTAGAATCTGGTATCAAACCAACTCTTGATTCGTCCGTGAAGAGAACGTTAGCCCAGTCTTGTTCTTGCCAATTTTCATGATGTTGTGCCCATTTTAATCGGCGTGCGCGATTGCCGTTCGACAACACAGGAACTCTAATTGGACGACGAGCATGTAGACCAACTTCATTCAATCTGTTTCTTACAGTTTGGTCGCACACTGCTAAACGGTGTACATTTTGCAGCTCATTTTTTAATTGATTGGCTGGAGCATTTTGATTACGAAGAGCTTGAAGGCGGAGAAATCTGTCTTCAATAGCGTTTGTTTTTCTAGCGGGACCAAGATGTCGTTCCTTTACATCGCCGGTTTCTTGATAGCGCTGCCATAGGGTCCCAATGGTACTTTTACTAGAGTTTAATGCCTCCACATTTCGAATAGTCATGCAACCCTGTATCATACCCACTTTTCTCAATGCAGTAACACGATTAAGATGATGTCTTTCCATCTCTTTGGGATTCAAACAATGCAAAATTTAACGCAATATTTCTTTGCACACGTATCTTTAAGTAAATAACGCAACTGTCGTAAACAGATATTGTCAATAGGTCGTTGCATAGATACCGAAAAGACAACGCCAACTGCTCTCTAACGTTGTCATTTTTAAGTCCTAAAAGCCTGATTCAAAAAAGTTTTGAAAAAATTTACCCCAAAACATTTTTTTAGTTTGTCCCTTAGGCCATTTTGATGTGTGTATGATTTGCAGCTAGTTCTGGGATAGATTGCAACCATTGTTCAGAGAATTCTTTTTTTACTTACAAAGACTTTCTTAGCCCTGTTTGTTGTAGCTAAGAACGTATCGAATGCATGCCATATAATACAACCTCCCGGTGTCCAAAGAAATTGTATCGCGGAGCCTCCAAATAAGAGTTCAGATAGCCTTGAGACAAGGGTGTCACAATGCGCATCCCAGCTGAGGCAATCATCAATGTGCATACTCAGCAACTTAATGCTATCAGCAGCTACCAGCGACCTCCCATCTACAGGAACGTAAAGAGAACAGTGCATGGTGCACAGTTTCTCTTATGCACCATGCAATCGAAGGGTGTGCAAGCTTGCATGTCCATTGCATTACAGTACCAACATGTATAGTTTGGTTACTTTTCAGGTAGTTGCCAAATATTCTGTGTCCTGTGATTGCCTGAGTAATATAAAAGTCAATAATTCCAAATTTTCAGTTTACCTATTTTGCAACCTGTTTCATAAATATGGTAGACCATCCCTCATATTTTTCCCACCTTGTTTGCCACCTTCTAAACAGTGTTTCTCTCTTCCACTGCCAAATCTATAGGAGTAATCCCTGATATAACCATTATTGCCTGAGTGGGCACGGTTCTGTAGCTGATGCTATTCCTATTGTCGGCCTTCTGTTAACTCTTTCGATTTTACTTGTATGCACTTTAAATTTGCAAATCTGCTCCCTGATGCATACAAAATTGCAGATGTAACTGTGCTGACTAAAAGTTTCCGTGTACTAGAAACTACAAGGACGTCCGGCAATGTTTGGAATTATCCTCATTAAGGTGTTTATCTATTTTGTTTGCTCTTGTGTGATTTTCTCTATATGCACGGTCATTTTAAAGTTTGTCAATGTTTACCCCCAAATACTTCACGAGTTCTTGGCTAGCAGGAAGGCTTGAACTGGTGTAACCTGAACTAACCTAGCTAGGAAATGTGAACGTTTGGATAGCAGGTGTAGGACAAGGCGAGGAAAACTAGAACTTGACTAACAAAAAGTAACCAGACCGAACCTGAACTAACCGAAGTTAACCTGATTTAATATAAAAAAAAACAGGCCCTTACGGTCTCACTTTTTATATAATTCTCTTCCCTTAACATAAAGAGTAAAACTTGAACTAGCCTGACCTGACCTAACTTAAAAAAAGTGTAACTGATCTAACCTAACCTGGAGAACTAGAACTGGACTAATCTGAACTAACCTAACCTGAAAAGAAAAACTAGAACTTGACTAACCTGAAGTAACCAGACCTAAACTGAACTAACTAAAGTTAACCTAATTTAAAGATTACAAAAAATCGGGCCCTTATATAATTATCTACCCTTCATATAAAGATTAAAACTAAACTAACCTGTGCTAAGCGAAACGTAAAAAGTGGAACTGAACTGACCTAACCAGGAAAACTAGAACTGTTGTAACCTGAACTAACCAGACCTAACCTGAACTAACCGAAGTTTACCTGATCTAAAAATTAAAAGAAACGCGGGCCCTCACGAGAATCTATTGAATATCTATTTGAAATAGAAAAAACCAAAAGCTTTAAAATGCGATAAACAGAAGATAACTGAAATGACATATGCACAATACAGAATTATTAATCCTAATTATTATTAATCCTATGAAAATAGAATGCAGAAGGAATGCTGCTGGTTTTGGGTACACCTCTAAGTAGGTTTCTAAATACGTCCATTAATTGAAGAAAAATAACTCCAGAAATTTAGGAACCATTTATCAAGTAAATGAATGGAAGTAGGTATAAAAAATACTTAGAAATGTTTATACAATACAAAAACGCAGCGTTCGTGGATATTCAGGGTGAGTCATAATGGGTGGTCGAAAGTGAAATCTCACATTTTTTGGTCGATTTTAAAGGGGATTTGTGATACAATTGTGTTACCTATCGAGATTGTTACAGTTTTTTTTAATGAACATCCCCTACATAAGTGTAAATTTTCTTTTGCTTGGGTGCTAAGCAAGCAACCTATGTTTTGTTACTCATGTGAAATTTTCCATGAATAGCTGTGCTGTGTCCTACCACCAATTATCCAGCACCATTTTAGCAGCATGGCTTTTTCCTCAGCTCTTGAATATATCTGCTTAATTGAGAAATATTTTAAATGCTACCAAAATGTGACATCAGACGCCCCAAAAATCAATAAGAATTGAAAGATCAGAGTACAAGTTCCAAATTTTTGCACAAATTGAATTTTCAATTTCCAAGTCGTTTATTATTTGATATATTTTTTTTTCTAAAATAAGTCATATCACGTGACAACTTTCAAAAGTCGCTAAACTTGTGCTCCCGAGTATTTAGCTTAAAGCAGCAAAATTGTTTTTTACCAGTCGGCACCAATTTTCTTGCAAAACCGCTGAAGAGCATAGATACCCGTTAGGTACAGGTGGTTATACATAAAAGTACATTAGGTTATACATACAGGGTATATTAAAAGCTTCAAAACTTTCAACTTTTGCCAAATTCGAGCGATATCTCTAAAACGGCGACAGGTTTTGCTTCCTTTTCTTCAGAAGCTAAAGGTCTGTCTAATAATGTTTACTGTCCTGTTTGATTTAATCCATTCTTCAAACATTTTGACTGTATAAAGTTATTGTTATTTTTTAGTCGTATTTGCAGGAAGTAGTATACACTTTTCTTTCTGCAGCTACTTGTTTGCCACCGTGTACACGGCAGTCTTAGTAAATAAATAATGTTCAGATGAAACTTATTATCAGTAAGTGACTTGCAAGTTCAGCAAAGAATTCATCTTTAAAAGACTAGAATTGTAATAAACGCCTAAGTCTGTATTTTATTAGATGTCTAACAAAATTCACTAAACTTTTGTTATTGAATTAAAGCAAAATTGTTTGTTTTATAGTCTACAAAACTGTTTTTTTTCTTTGCAATCTTTATTGCTACTTACCTGGGTAGTACGTAGGTACGCCAGACAGTTTGATAAGCAGCTTAATTGCACGATAAAATGATAATGCCACGATTTTTATCATCAGATCAATTACAATTTTGCAGTCATGCTGTGGCTTTGACATTTTTGCTGCGCTATCAGAATTTTTTAAGATGTTGAAACAAACCATTGAAGTATTAGTGTTTGTTGTAGTAAAAGTCAGGATGGTTATCAGTTTTGAGAGGAAAGCATAACATATTATCTACATTTTTCACGCCATCCTTTCTTGTTAAGTGTGGTAGCTTTGCATACAAGAATTCAGTTGAGTGTAGAAAAGAAAAAAAAAACATTTTTGGCGAACCGGTTTCGGCTTTTCGGCCACCATCACCGCCCAGAATTTAATCTGACAATTTTAAGTAGTAGGTACTCCTTTTGCTGTTATATCTCGACAATATTAAACTTACTTGTTTTATGGTATTAATTTTTGATCTGCTTTCTTTTTTTTTGGTTTGCTTTCTTTTCTTAAAAACCAAAAGTTGCATATTTTCATTAGAACAATTTTTTTCCAGGGTATAAGCACACAAGTCGTGCGGTTCCGCTTCGATGGCAACCCTATAAACGAAACCGACACCCCTACCACTCTGGACATGGAGGAAGGCGACACCATCGAAGTCTATTTGGTTGTTCCATTCGATAAAGTCGGTTAGATATTATACACTTCATCCACTTAAAGTTAAGTTTTTTCAAGCACAAAGCCAGGGAACTGCAAGGAATTATAACTTGATCTATATTTTGGAGGTGGTTATGCAAAGACTGGAGTTTAACATGTTCGCCTGTAATAAAAAAATTAACTCAATAATCTTCGATATCTGTCGTGAAGATTGATGTACTCTACCTGCAGCATAAATTCGTCCCCTTATTATATGCTCGCAGACTTGATGTGGTGTTTTCTTATACAATGTAGACTCTTCAACAGCGTGATCTTTACTCGCTCCATTAGTTACAATTCTCTGAATTGTTGCTAGGGACTCACCTAATGCCTCTGCTACCCTCTAGAAAAATGATCAGATTTTTTTAATTATTAATATTTGTAAGTACTTATATCACATATGCTTACATACATTTATTACTCTGCATTTGATTAAGTAGAATAAATGGTGTTAAGCATTTTGCGTTTCTTGATTCGATTTAACAAGAATCGCCCCGTCCGTTTTGGCGGACTAAATGGGAGCAAAGCGGTAACTTATAGCAAAATCTATGAAGCTGCCTATCGGGAATATTTAGGCATATGCATATTATACCTGTTTTTTACCCCTCCGTGGTCGTTTTGCCCCCATAATTCAACCACACTGCTTAGATTTGTCTCACAAAGAAAATATGCCGTAACTAGTCTTTAATTTTAACGATAATAGGTACCTACTTACGTTATGTACTGCATTTAAAGGTATTAAACTCTCTCCCGTCTCTTCTTCCCGTTGGAAATATTGAACTCATTTCAATATTAACACTTGTTCACCCTCGGAGAATGTTTTTCCCGGCATTTTTCGATTTAAGAGCAGATTTGATATTGCTAGTGACAATGTCAATGTCACGTTTCAATCATAGATAAGAGAATTATATTTAGATGTAAGTGTCAAAGTCAATCAACTGAAGTGACGATTATGACAGGCCAAATTTTGCTCCCAAACCAAAGCTGCCACTGCTGACAAGTGACACAGCGCATTTGCATTGCATTTCCATTAGCGATGAACTTAATTATTTACCCACCTGAATCGTAACAATTGTCCATATATAGGTTTTTTTTTATCCACAGGTAATGTCTACTATATCAAATAAATATTCATCTAGTAGACTGTGTGAATATTACATAACTTTCCAGCCAGCTAGATGAATATCAATTTGAAATGGCCTTAATTTCAAAAACCACTTACTTACCTGCTCTATTAAAAGAATAAACTGTTATGTACGACAACCCTTTATTAAAACATTAAAATACACCAACATTGAGGCCTTATTATATACAACTTACGTTTTTATATAACTTAAAAGGGAAAAAAGATCTATTTAAATTGTATTATCAGCAAATAAACACATAAACATCTAAAAATAACACCTAAAATTATTCTCTGTGTCCGACTGAATTATCAAGAACAAAGTGTTTTCTTTTTGGGCTTTTCTAAAAAAAGAAACATACTCATTAAGAAGAAATAAATATGAAATATTGTGATTTTGTGATACAGTTTTACGTCCCTAACACTTGACTTGATAGTTACACAATGTGTTTCCATATTGCAAAAAATAAAATGAGTAGATGTTGTTTGACTTTTAGTTCAAAATTATCTACTGTAACGGGCAAAGTCAAGAAATGTTTATCAATTTTCTGTAATGAAAGTTCAGCCATTTATTGGAGAATATTGGGGAGGGCTTTGCTTTCCCCCAAGATGCTGCGGACATATCGAAAAACCTATTGAGTGCGTCAAATTCAAATTTTGAGGAATGATTTTTATTATCAAAATGCTTAAACTTCACAGTAAAATGTTCCATTTAGGGCCATTTGCACACCTTCCCCAAAGTGTTGATCTAAGGTGGAACTTCAAATTTCCCATATATAATGCATTGATGTCTCTCGATCTGTCACATACTAAATTTTTTAAGAAAAGTGTCCAAATGGCCCTTAACTATGTTTATACCAAGCAAATTAAAGTTAACCTAAAATTAAGGACCCCTAAACCATAGTTATAAGCATGAGTAACCATGGTAGGGCCTTAAGTGGGCCAATAAAGGTAGCCTTAACTAGATGCACTTAAAAATTGCTTGGTGCAAATGGCCCATAAAGCATTATTCTTAAGTAACATAAAGGACACAGACACAATTAAAAACTTAAGCAATAGGTTTTATGTTTCAAGGGTTTTCTTAAACTGATTGGCCAAAATATTGCTCTTGACCAACTGAATGAGGAAAAATGCATAAAACTTATTACTTAAGTTTTTAATTCTGTCTATGCCCTTAGTTAACAAAAAGTTGTGTCAAAAAATCGTGACTTTTTGTTATGATGGATTCATCAAGAAAAGATAAAATGATTTGAAATAATTTGTCTATCCAGATTACAAGTAGTCGGTCCATTTTTTAAAAGTTTAAGTAATAACAAATAAAGATATGTTGGTCCTTAAGTTATTGTAGAAGTAGAGTGTTCTACAGCCATTAAGAATCACTTTTACATCTCAAGGGTAAACTTAAAGTAAAGTAAAGTTAAACGAAAGAAAATTTAAGTATTAGACAAGTCAACAACACACGCGAGTCACTTATAGCCCATGGTGAGATATGGTTTAACCATATTCTGCACCTCCAGAGCTGTACAAGAGTACAGACTCAAACAGGGTAGCGAGACCCAAAACTCTTTAGGGGGATTGAAATCTTCATCAGTCAGGAGCTCCACTTTGAAAACTCTGCCCATTCAGCGTCAAACTGCTGGGGATAAACAAAATTATATCAAGTCCTTCCTTGCAGAAAGTCCCATGGACATATTGTGCATAATGGAACATTGGATGAATGAACAGAAAAATAGGCATTGCATAGCTGTTGGGCCATATGATGACTTCTCAGTACTGCTGTAGTAACATAGATAATAAAGTAATAAAGTAAATTGAGGAAGAAACGATGTAATATTTTCGAACTTGACATTGAAGTGTGGCCTTTTAAAAATTTAACAAAGGAGAAACAGAAATTAGACCTCTAACAGAAGTCCTTTTACTTTGGGCATGTTTGTACTATTTCCAGACCTGGTTAACCACCTGGTAAATAACTGATTTGACATTTGATATACGAAGGTTCCTGAAAACCTGGTTATTTTCGGAACAAAATTAATTATCACCACTACCATCAGTGACTAGCTGTCATACAATCTTAAAGAAAAAGAAAGAAAACAGGATACAGGGTTCTCTTTTCAGCAACAAATGGTTTACTCTTGGGTTTACTATTTTTATATTTGAGACCTGACATCTAATAAACCATGAAAAACAATCCAAATTTCATAAACAGTTAAAAAAACACACAATGTTGACAGATTAACTGAGAAAACCAAAGACTGATGTTTGGTAGCTTCAGAGACACTCTTGACGTACCATTTTCACAAGCACCATTCCATATATAACTGGTTTTCAGGATTCACAGGATTACCATAAATAACAGAACAGCTAATCATAACCGAGGTTGCAAATGGTTCACCTATTTTGATTAGGTACGTCATCATTTTCTGTAAACATTTCAAAGCTTGCTAAATGAAGTTTTATATTGAACACCCCATACATGTGGGAACAATTTTAAAGAGTAGGAAATTTTTTTGTTTTTTAATAAAATTTGCCCCTGTACTTGAAGTTGGGACACAAAAAAGAGGTTTCCTACTTATGTACCTAAACATATTTGACCTTTGTTATTTTTAATTAAAACAAACGGTTTTTTTTGCAAATTTTATAGTATTTGAAGTCATGTATAATAGGATTACTTTCATATTTCATTAGCTATATGCAATTATGACATAATTTTTAATAGCAATTTTGATTAGAAAAATGAGTGTTGCACTGAGACAACAACAGTGCACTTCCAGTCTCTTCAATAATTTGAAGTGCCAGGCACCCGTGTAATGATTGTATGTGGGGCCCTACTACTGCCAGACACCCGTGTAATGATTGAATGTGTATATGGGGTCCTACTACTGCCAGACACCCATATAGTGAATGTTTTAGGAGCCCTACTAATGCTAGGTACCTGTGTAATGTTTGTATGTGGGGCCTTACTACACTGCCAGACACCCGTATAGTGAATGTTTTAGGAGCCCTACTAATGCCAGGCACCTGTGTAATGTTTGTATGTGGGGCCCTACTACTGCCAGACACCCAAGTAGGGAATGTTTGAGGAGTCCTACTAATGCCAGACTCCCGTGTAGTGATTGTGTGTGTGTGTGTGTGTGGGGCCCTACTACTGCCAGACACCCATGTAGTGAATGTTTGAGGAGTCCTACTAATGCCAGCCCCCGTGTAGTGATTGTGTGTTTGAATTTCGGTTAAACGGTTTTCTTTACTTTTAACTCTTTAGAGAGCTCTTTATTTTTCAACTGCTAGCAATGGAATGGGTTTCGGCTGTCATGCTCTCGTCTTTTATATCTGTTCAACAATCCTAACAAGCCCACTGCCTAATTTCTAGAAACTGGTCCTGTATTATCAGGTAAGGTTGCCAAACTATTTTAATCCAACTAGACAGGTTTAGCATTTGTCAAATGACTGAAATTTAAAACATTGAAATACTAAATAACCAAAAACTATGAACCCTCTAATCTAAATTTGACATCATATAGGTTACATGTAAACTGAACTAGTTACATTTCCTTATTAAAAACCATTCCTCGCTCTCCTCTTAAAAATAAATTTTAGTAACTTCGTTACAACATGTAAAGCCTAATGAAGAAGCCACAACTTATTATAGAGACAAAGTCAGGGTCCAGGGGCAAAGTTATAGCAAATTTAAATCTCCACATTTGCATTCAAACTGTGGACCTTTTTTCATGCATCTTTTTAATAACTTTATAGACTATAGACTCAGCCTACCACAAAAAAGCATTCCATGTTTTTTTTTTTAATTAGTTCTCTATGCATGTATAATGTGTACTACTAGGAAAGTAACCAAATTCTCCGAGAAATTGCATGGAAAGTAAGTAGAAATTTCTATTATTAATTGATAAAGTGGCAGTTACTAAAACAAAAAAAAATCATCTATTGTACTTACTTTAATCTTGCCTCTGGATTTTTGTGAACAGTCCAACCCTTTGAGAAACAGCATGGCAGACAACCAAATTTTAAAGTGGACTATTCTGTTTGCTATTGACTTATCAATCCATGTTAATTATAGCTTTGCAGTCCCTTCTTGCTTGCATAGAAGTAGTTCTTTGAATCACAATCACCAATACCTACACAAAACAAAACTGTTGTTTCAAATTACAATTATGCATAAAATTATGCATGAGATTAGCTTTAGTGGTTACTGCTTCAAACCTACTTACATTGCTACACTGGACATTGCTTTGACGTTTTTTTAATTCTCAAGGAGGATCTGGATTACTGTGGCGGGATCCCCCGCCAAATTTGATTTTTGTGCCTTGTTAAAATCAATGTTTCAATCAACCACGTAACGGCTTCGCTTAGGGCCCCTTATAGACTGTATAGCGGGCCCCCCGCCGTCGCGGGGCTCGGCGGTATGGTTGATAAGCCACTGCCTCTGCCCCTCTTATTTTCTAGGTAGGAACATCACCATTACCCACATATCACACCAAACCACTTAATAACGTGATACACCCGAAAATTTTGTATTAAATTTATATTTAAAACCAGAAATAAACTAAAAGATTATAATATTCATGAACACAAAAACGACGCCATTTTTGCGATACAAACAAATCGAATCGAGTTCGGCTGTTTCCGCGTAGAAATCGCCGAAATCGGCCAACACCGGCACTTTTTAGATGGGGTGGGGGCTTGGGAGTTTTTTTTGAAATGTCAAATTTCCTCCTTCAGAGCCCCCTATGTCAGTTTTTCATCTATTTGATAATCTATGACGGAGGCGACTGTTCCCGGTTCTCGTTTAGTCTAGATGGGGTTGCGGTCGGCGCTCTGCGTTGCCGCTTCGGCCCGAATCTCTGTGGATCGACGGTCGGGCATAGCAATATGGTTAATAAGTTAAAAATAATTTTTTAAGATGCTCTTTTTGTTGAATGCACAATTCCAATTGAGTCTATGTTTCAAACGCACCATCGCGAATATTTCAAAACCTGTTTGCTGCTTACTGCTTCCACAATTCTGTTCCATAATTGATCTACAATCTTTATTTCAACTGAATAAACTACATTTTTCGTACAACCTCCGGAAATAAAAATTCCAGCGGATTAAGGTCAGGACGTATTCCGGGCCAAGAAATAGGTTCCCACCACCAACGCAAGTTTCAAATTCCAAATCTTCAATTTGAAATGTCATGTGCAGCTAATTACAACTAAAATGTTTTTTGTTGTCCCACATTTGAGACTATACATCATTCGTTTTTAGGACCTACGGTTTAAACGAAGAACGACAATACGCGGAGATGCTCTCCCTGTGCAAGTATTGCCGCTGCCTCTTCTGGAAGTCGTTAGGCCACCCCTGCATAGCTGACCAATGTCCGGATTTTAGAGCGCGTTTGCAGGAAGCCGGCGGCATCACTCCGCCCGCGCCGGTACCGCCTTCGGCTTTCCTCAAGTTTTTCTCACTCTAAGTCCGTTCACCAACTGCCTGATGATGCCGTTGTTTCGAAATAGATGATAAGTATGTAAGCTTGAAGAAAAAAAAATGCAATTTTTTTTGAAAGGCCAGATTATCGGAGTGTTGCTCAACAGTGTACACACAAGTGGTTATCAGAAACAGGCGCAAAGAAATTTCCACATTTTAAGTATAGAAATTGTCCTGGTGATGCATGTGCAAATACTTTCTTGCATGACCTTCATGTCGCGTTATGTGCCCTGTTCCTCTTCCTGAACTTATGATTACAAGTCCAGTGACATGATTTACTACACTGGTCGTGTAAATGTGTGTCAATAGCCTTGAGAACGACGTAAATAAACGTCGAAACGTCAACAGTTTCTGCTTAATTTGTAGAAATCTCTTTTGTCGTACAAAGACTTTTGTTGAGATTAATTAAATAACTAGGTAGGAGGTTGGGGTTTAAAAAACCTCTGAAACACTTCTGGAAGGATCAATAATTTGGCCTGAAAAGCAGACATTTAGTATAGGATTAGGATATAAGCGTTCTTTGACTGCAAAACTTGTCGAGGCAGAATTACCGTTTTGCTGCTGTATCTTATGGTAATAAGGATAACTGAGCTCTCTATGAAAACACCCATAAAATACCAATCAAGATTCACATCACTAGGTTGGGAACTAAAGCGGTATAGAGAGCAGCTTTGTGATAGAAATTCAGTGCGCATGGTATTTCTGGCCTGATATTAACAAACTGGAGGTATTTTTCTTCAAATGGTATTTTTATTGATACACATCGAAAAGTAATTCTCTTAAACTTCTAACACAAGTTGTATGAAATTGTTTATACCATGTTAGTAAAAGAGTATGAACTTATTATTATGCTGTTGATGGCTGAAATTGTTCCAAAACGCCCCCTAGTCACATGATTTGGAAGGTAATACACTTATTACCTTATAGAGAGATATTGGTAAAGAGTTTCTGTTTTTGTTACATTATACAAGTACATAAAAGGTATAAGCAATTTTTTGTTTGATATGGTTTTTCCCTATATTTATTAACTTTAGAGGCCGGTCCTTGATTATATTATAAGGCTCCTTGGCAAAACTGTAATAAATCAGAACATGCTCAAGCTTCCAAATATAAGGAAGGTGATTTGATTTCATATTACACCTATCAAATCAGCTGGATTTTTCTGATAGTTTACAATTTTGTCAATAATATAGTTTTTAAGAAATCGTGTATTTATTTATGATACTGAATTTTTCATAAAACTATATTTTGTTGTGCTTGTACTGCATTGTGATATTTTTAAGTTTAACACTTACCTATGTGGTTGATCTATAGGCTGCTAGATGTGAAATAGAGAGTTTTTGTTTACTATTATTTGGTCTTCTAATATCTCAAATAAAGTATTTTTACTTACTATTTGAGCTGCTTTGGTTTTATTTATCATAATTTATTACTTATAAAAAAAAAACTCTAAAAAGGTGTACTAGAGCAACCTTAAAGGCACCTGAAGAAAAACTGAAGTTTCTGGAAACTAAGTGCGGGATTGACTCCATCAAATATTTTCTATTTAATTAAAAGTGATTGGAGTTGTGTTAACACTCAAACATGTTGAGTTAATTTGAACCTAAACCGAGTAAGTGTTTGAGAGTATACTCTAGACCTCATTATCAGAACAACATAATTCACTTAGGTTGAGGATTCAGTTCTAGACTTGAAATCTACAGGGTAATTATATATAGTATAAAACACCCGTCTAGAACATCTGACTTTTCTTTTTATTTAAAAACTTAAAAACTTATACTGTACATCGTTCACAACTTACGTCAGGCTTATCAAACTCATTAGTCATAGTTATAATAGTATTCTCAGCTTTGATCTATTACAACCCATGTAAACACAATATCTCGCACACAAAAATTGAGAATACAATTACAACTTCGATAACCCATCTACCTTATATATATATTGATAATTATTATGACTACTAAAACTTTATTTCTCAAGTGGAGCATAATTGAGAAGTTTCTCAATCAAGTCTACGTGTCCAAGAAGCATTCTCCTGCAACAGTACCTTTTGAGCCCAAGGGCATCGAGTGCATCACCTTCCGTGTACTCGGCTTGGAGCAGACCTAGGTAGGCCTCCCATTTGTTGCCAATGACCTTCCCACAGGTGAAACAGCGAACTGGTATAATCATTGTGACCTGAAAAGGGAAAAACGCAGGGTTGTGAATGGAATTGTTATATCTGTGAGGTTAATAAAATGTGCGAAAGTATTGCAGTCGCTAAAACATGGTTTATGGGATATGTGCGTACGTACTGTTTATTAAGGGTGGTGGCCCAAGATTCTGCCCTTCTATTGGTTTTTTCTGTAAGATTATATACGGTAAAATTGTACCAAAAGCGTAATAACAAAGTCGGTAATTATATTGTTTAATTTATGTTTATTATTTTTAATTAATAAATTTGACACTTTTGACAGTGAAACACCTGTCAAGGGTTATTTGTCAATTTGTGTAGGAATTAATGACCTAGAAGATATGGAGAGAGGCAACAAATATCGATATTTCCATAAAAAAGGCCCCTTTTTTGGCCGAAATTCTACCACTATTAAGCTTAAGGTTCTCATGACGTTATGTTTTTGAAGTTAACTTTTAGAAAACCATGGAGCTAGGTTAGCTAAGGGCTGGTTCGATATTCGATTGGGTTGGAAATAAGAAATAATAAACATAATGACAGTGACGTAAGACGTGCCGCGCCGTGTCCCCCCCCCCCCCAGGCTAATCGGTCGTTGCGCGGGGGCGGCTGTCGTTGAGGCTATGTTGCCGTCGCCGCCGTGTCTGCTGACAATCCACTATGTGAATGTTCTAATTCGAACGTATCTTCGTGTACAAAATCTCTTTTACCACGCTGCAAAAGGAACCCAACTCTCGGAAAGAATTTACCTGTTTTATTGTCCCTTTGTTCGCGAATGATAAAGGCAACAGGCCGATAATTAATCAGTGACGTTTCATCTTTGTAGCGAAAGAACACTTCCATGGTATTGCCAAACGGATATAATTAATAAATGCTAATTTAAATGCGATAAAATTTAATATTTTGGGGATGCCAGCAAAGTTTTATTGTTTAAGACAAAACCTGCAAAACTATATAAAAAAACTAATCAAATAGTAATTAATTATTAAAAAAAAAAAAACATTTATCAGTCTTCTCAGGAATCTGAAATAACATAGCGGCGGACGTGAACTTTTTGCGATAAGCACAGTGGTCCCCAGAAACGTGCTTGACGGGTACACAATTTCTTAGTAAAATTGAAAAAACAACAACAAAAAAACTAAACTAACGACGCAGTGTATAAGAGAAAGGAATTCTGCCAGGTCGCTGAGATTACTAAATATACTAAACGTTTCAACTTCTACAACTACTCTACAAATACTTAATTGCCGGTAGCCTCCTGCGTCTGCAAATTATCCGCTATCTGCAAGAAAATGGCCTATTCATGAAAAGGGCAGCAGGGTGCCCAAGCATCAAATCAAGTTGAAATTACGTCAATTGAGCCTGTCGCAGTTCGAAGACCTTGTCCTGACTACATCTAAATACGATCAAATTACTGCAAACTGCCTTCCTTTTTCCCAATGTGGGGAAAGAAAACAAAGTAATTTAGAAGTATAAAATAGGTTATTAAGACATAATTCCTTTCAAGACTTCTAGCCCAATAAGGAAATATGGACTTATTTAAGGTAAAAATTAGTCATATAGAGGTCGATTTTCGTTCAACATGTCTTTAATTCGACCTAGAGGTAAGATCTATTTAATCCGAATGAGAGACAAAGAAGAAATATGAGTTTTGCTTTGATGAAATATACAAGACTTCTGATCTTTTCCGTCTTCCCGGTTAGACAGTTGTTTTTGATCGTAACTCTACCGAGTTCAAAAACCGTCTCCCTAGGTCATAACTTTCGCGAGTTGAAAACGCGTCTTTCTTTTTCCGAAAATCACTCTCTCGGTACTGCAGAAAAAAATCGATTCCATCTTCGCCAGTAGCCACGTTATAATTATGGCGCTTCGGACGGTGCGGGCATAAATTTAAAAAATGAACTTTTTTGGAAAATCCATTGAAACAACGAGATTGAAAATGTTATCACTGGACAGAGTAAATAATGCTTTTTGAACTGATACCTCACATGACATAGTTCAATTGACAATTAAAGTTTTTATTTAAATTGACCGTTAATTTCCTCGCCCAGTCAATTAAGACATAAATAGGTCGAATTTACATTCAAAGACTGAGAAATTAAAAGCTCTATCTGATGAGAGAATAAGATTTTAATTTCAATTAACGATATTCACAAAATCGCTTTAATTACTAAACTATTGTTAGGGTCACGCACAGGTCTGAAATTCTTTCAAGAGCCATAAACCATTAAAAGGACGCCTCTGCCGGTTAAAGAATGGCAATTGTAGGTTTCATGTTTTATGGCCGGATTTCCCAAGAAATTGTGAAAGTTCTCGTCCAAAACTAACAAAAGAAATGCTTTTCGACGAAAATTAAAAATATTGCAACCATATTTGCATTTAGGGCCTCATGGGGCTAGTTTATTCAGAAAAAGGAAAAACGGAAAAAACTCATAAACTCATATGCAAACAGAGAGGTCAGTAACGTAACCTGAACTGACCTCTCTGTTTGCAGAACAGACGTCATGACGTCACCGAGGCGTCTTGTTCAGCGGATATCGTCACCAGTTAAGAGGTTTCAACGACTAAAAAGGGGGGCCAAAACTGTAAAACAAGAGGGGTCTGCAAATTAGCTCGATAGTGGAAATGTTTACTAGTAAAAAAAAATCGATACGACAATCTCGATTGATCAATCCAGAATTACGCCATTTGACATATGGCAATATGACTGACCAACCTTATTAAAATCAGACATAACTAAAAACTTGATCATGATTATCATGTTTCATGTTTGATTTGATGCTTTTAAAAGAAGCGAAATCTATCTAATACTTGGATGTGTTAATAACTGGTGAGTATAATTAAACAAAATAAATTCCTGGAATATTAAAACAAATCTGCTCCTCTTAATTAATTAACTGGCTGTCGTATTGCCGTTCTTACTATTTTTTGTAGTATAATTTATTTATGTGTAACTATAAAATATATAAGGGGAAATATAATGTTAATAAAATGAGAATAATAACAGAAAAATTATATTTAAAGGAGATATATTCACCATTACCGTATAACCAAGAAAAAATTCGTAAATTTGGCTACATGGTATGATTACCCCACGAATCAATATGGCGGATCTTTATCAAAACCAACTGTTCTGGACTGATCAATGTCAGTTTCATTTCAATACTGTCCCTAGGGTCCGCCCCGCTGATTGGTCACTGCGTCGTGGCAAGCGCGAATGATGCTGCGGTGTTGCCGGCGCCGCCGAGGCTACTGAGATTTGACTACTTGGATTTTCTTTCCAACGTCCAACGTATAATCATGTGTCAAAGCTCTTGTCTCTACCACGCTGCAAGGGAGACACGACTCTCGGAAAGGATCGTTTTTCTAATGGGGTTAATTTTGGGGGACATAGTTACGATAATTAATCTGTGGCGTTTCATTTTTGATACGAAAATAGCTATTTATGTAACCAGTTACGAAAAGTCCGATTTTGTGTAACGAATGAATGTTTGCGGGACGAGCGCAGCGAGATCCCGCAATTTGAATGAGATACACAAAAAAGGCTTTTCGTCACGTGTTTCATACAAGATTTTTTCTAATTTGGCTGCAAATACCTACTTAGAGAGAGAGTTATTATTTTTAAACTTCAATATTTACTTTTAAACCACTTTGTATCTACTTAATACCGTAAAACTGTAGCAACGGTGTGCCACAACCGAAACCTGCAACTGGTGGTGACACGAACTTTACATCACCAGTTACGAAAGATTTAACTTTTCGTAACTAGTTACGAAAAGTAGGACGTTACGTCACTGTCATCAGTATTGAAAAGTGTCACTTTATATGTCAAAATTAGAAAAACACTTTTATAATTCTGCCAGCCGGATATAATTAATAGATGGTATTTGAAATAAACTTCTTGGTGCCAGCATGTTTTTTTTTGTTCAGACAAAACTTTCAAAACGTCTTTAGAAAAAAAATAATTAAATTATGTTTACTTACAACAAAAATTTAAACACATTTTTTTTCGTTTTTGCAGTTATATTCTACGAGCGTCAATGCGTCAATCTTTTGCCATTGTTTGAAAGTGCAGAGTCGAGTCAATCAACGTTTTAAAATAGTGGTCTTAGAGCCTACTGAAACTTTCTGTCTTTTGTTTTCCTTAATAGTCATAAAAAGATGACAAGTTTCGTCAGAATTTCTCAAAATTAGAGAGCGGGGCATGCGCCTTTCTTTTCGACCTGATTTTTTGAGCTGCATTTTTACAATAAGCCCCTTGACTTATTGCAATAAGCCAAGGGGCCCGCCAGAAACGCGCTTAACATGTACACGATTTTTGACTAAAAAATAGGAGAAAACTAAATTCTCTAAACAACGCACTGCATAAGAGAAAAGAATACTGCCAGATCGCGAGAATTCTCTGTATTATGGTGAACAAGACATTACTATAATGTACTATACGTTTCAACTTCTACAACTACTCTACAAATACCAAATTGCCGGACGTCTCCTTCGTTGGCAATAATCCGCTATATGCAAAAAGAAATGGCCTTATTTAGCAAAATGGCAGAGATAGGTTGACAATATACACAACCGAAAACATTCGATGCTTAGCTTTTCGTAGGCCGATAACCGGTTTAAATTTAGGCGCTAATTAAGAAATACAAATAATTATTCAAAAAGGGATTCAAAAATAGGAAAATACGAATTGGCGGCAATCAGAAGGCGGCAGGCGTAGCCAAGATCTGTTTAGTCTCGCGTTCAAATTCGAACTTTCTCTCCTGAAGCGTTCAGGTTCAGGACCCGACGGTACTTGCTATCCCCGAAAAAGTACGCATTGAAAACCCCATTGCGACAAGAAAATCGATACCACCTTCGCTAATAGTCTCAATATGGCTCTTCGGACTATGTGGATCATAGTCCGAAGAATTACTTTTTCTAACGAACAAGGGTTAATTAACAAGATATGTCTCACCCGTCAATAGGGATCGTGAGTTGAAGAAAATCTTAGTATATAATTCCTCCCCTGTGGGTTGGCCACTATTTATGTCTATTTTTTTGGAAATTTTGTCCCGGTTTGGATTCCCCGGGACAAAGACATTCGGTACGACCTTACGGTACTTGCTATCCCCGTAAAGGTTCACATTGAAAACCCATTGCGGCAAAAAAATCGATACCACCTTCGCTAGTAGAGTAGAGTAGCCAATATTCGGACTCTTCGGACTATATGGATCATAAATTTTGAAAATCAACTTTTCCGGAAAAATACGTTAAAAAAAGGGGATTGAAAATGCGTTAATTGGACAGTGCAAATAATGCTTTTTAAAATGGCATTTCACATGATGTAGTTAAATTAGTAATTAAAACTTTTTTTTAAATTGATCGTTAAGGGTGAGTTCGCATGAGCGCAAAGAACAAAAATGCGGAAATGTCAAAAATGCGGCATTAGCTCTTGGCGCAATAGCGACGGATTACTGCCAAATATTCAACTTTGAAAAATGACAAGTCAAACTCCAATCACAAGTGAGGTTCACGTTACGCCGTTTTGTTGTGTCTCTTATTTGCTAGCTGTCATTTAAGACATATACCGGCCGAATTTACATTCAAAGGATGCGAAATAGCAATCTCTATGATGAGTACTAAAATAAGATTTTAATTTTAATTAACAATTCTCGGGTAATTCGATTTATTTACTATTGTCTGTGTCGCGTACAGGTCTGAAATACTTTTAGTATTCAGAAAGCGCCGGCTATTGTTGAAAGGTTCCTTGTTTTATGACCGGAAATCCCCGGCGCACTAGAGCAATAGTAGAAAGTGCTTGTGCAAAAACGAACAAAAGGAATGCCAAGCATCTTTGACGAAAATGTTGTAACCAGATGTGCATTTATGGCCTCGTGGGGCTGGTTTATTCAGGAAACATTAAAAACAGAAAAAAAATGCTTTAAGCTTAAACGTTTGAAAAAAAAGGGGGTACAGAGTTGTCCAATTGCCACGCATAAACCCATAAGTATATCGGGAGTGCGGTTTGCACAACACTACTTCCAATATACCTCCCAGACTGGGGCAAAGAATCACCATCATGATATTCAAATCAACTAGGTCATTGCTCCAATGTGAGATCAAATCATAAAGCTATAAAACCGGGCAAAAGAGAAAAGTTTGAGACTCATTATAAGTACCAGGACCAGGAAGTTTTGGAAGCTTTCCTTAAATTTGTTGTTAAGTTATGACATGACACGAATTACACTGTGTTTCATGCCGACAGGCACGTCATTCCCCGACTAAATTTGTTGCTTTATATATAGCGCCCCCCCCCCCCCGCACATCGTCACGTGGTGGTAGAGGTGCTGCCTGGATGATTTGGTTAGCTAGCGTATTAGCGGGTGATTGAGTTTCACGCCGCAAGGTGGACACGTTTTTCTCAAAGGACTGTTATTCTTCATTGTCGCTGTGGTTGTCCCTGGGTGCGAAAAATCTCGAATAAGTGGGATTTCAAATAAATATTACACTTCTTGTGATGCAAGGTTATCACTCGTTCAGAAAAAAAAAGTGCAAAACGCTTTTGAAAAAATAGTTAAATGTTTGATTAAAATAAAAATGTTAAGACAATTGTCAGTTCTCTTAGGCTTGATTGTGCAAGTCACCTCAAATTCGGGTTCAGTTAAGCTTGACTGGTACTTGAACACGCCCATAAGAAAAGTATTGCTGTCACCAAGTGTCACAAGGGAAATTAATTTGACAGGAATGAGATTCTTATGGGCGGGTTCAAGTATCAGTCCAGTTTAGCTGAACCCGACTTTGAGGGTGACTTGTACAATCTGGCCTTTGGGACCTGAATAAAAAAAGAGAGACGTTGACTTATTTAAAGAAGCCAAGTAGCCCACCAGAAACATACTTGAAGGGTACATTCTACTTACTAGAAATGAGAAAAAAAGCGAGTGAAACCTATAATTATAATATACTACACCTTTTCAAGTTTTACAACTACTCTACAAATACCAAATTGCGGGAAGTCTCCTGCGGCGGCAACGTATTATGCGCCATATGGAAGGAAATGTCTAATTAGGAAAAGGGCAATGGTGGGATGTATAACTCATTCTCTTATTTTTGACATCTAGTTACCTTTGAAATCTTTGTTTTTATATATAAGTATTCTTTTATATATATATAAATAACCGGTTTAATTTAGGCATTAATTAGCGTAAAAAAAAACAAAAATATTGAAGCCAATGTACGAAAACGCTTAAAATCTCGATTTTAAGATCGAAAGTTGTCGATTTTGCCACACCTGAACTCGTATGTAAATCGGGAGTTCAGTTCACGTGTTGATACTTTTGTGCAAAAAAAAAAACCGAATTGCTTTCCTAGATGATAGAAATAAGTTTGACGTAGGTTGACAAATATTCTTTGAAACGATTTAGCACCTCAAAAGCGGTATATACTTAGTGAAGTGAAAGTGTATAATACAAATGTATTATACATTGTATTATACCGTTTAATACGGTATGTATTTAACCTCTTTATTTTATACAAATTACTGGCAACACTGT
>CATOSE010000132.1:0-23406 GCA_951812265.1 Taphrorychus bicolor | reverse complement strand
TGTTAAGCGTGGAACATACTTCGGGTGTAGTGTCCTTGTGTGGCCGCGTCCCGTGTGTACCGCGTCCCGAGTAAATACCGCATGTGGCGGTTTTGTACCGCTTGTAGCGGTTTGGTTTTTAATTTCCTTTGAGAATCGTGTCTCTCTTTATCAGGGCGCACGCGCCCCGCGCCGCGGGCATCCGCGGTCCGGGTTTCAACTGGTAGCACCTCGTTCCCGTTCACAGGGACCATGGCAGCTGGATTGACATATGTCGACCCATGTCGCCTCAACTGCGACTGATAGCGCGCTGACGACAACCAATGCAGCTGCAACAGCTTCCAAGTCAGCACTGCCCGCCTACCCTAGTGAATGTCCAACAGCCAAGGCTGCACAGGAGTGGATTGATAGTTCTCGACCGCGGCTCGACGCAACAGGCTTCGAAGCTCATCTGCGCGGCGAGACACCTCCACACTTGACGCAGTACGAGGAACCTGTGGACACAACCGGACTGGCGGAACTCACTGCGGAAGAAGCAAACAAAGCTGGCCCTGTCCAGGCGCAGCGACACAATGCATTTGTCCGATCGCAGCACACGAAGATGCAGCATAATATAGATAAGCTCAGAAAGGGTCTGATCATGTATGATAACATCCTCGCGGCACAGATCATCCCAGCACTCGAAAAGACGGCACCCTTACTGCTGAAGCGACTCAAGCGCGACCACAGGGTAGCTGCGCGCGACGACACATACAATGGTCGTGCGATGTGGAAGGACCTTGAGCTGAAAGGCAAGGCCGCGGGCCTCATCGAAGATCCCCGCGTACATAACAAACAGGTCGAATTCATGCGCGATCATCGGCTCCCTGAAGGATGCTTGGCGGAAGACTTTTCAGCACGTGTGAATGAGCTCATAACTGAGCACGTCGATTACCTCGAGCGACCGCTCGCAGGCGACTCCCTGGGGCGCTTCATCATCGACCTGATGCCGCGCTCCAACGCCGCAGAGGGACGCGCGCTGGCGAAGGAATTCGCGGCTGCAAACAAGCTCGGGGCAACGGATGACCTCCTGGAACGATGCATGGAAATCGTGCATGGAGCTGAGGATCAGGCGCGCCGTGACGCAGCCGCGGGCGCTTTAGTAGCGCAGACACGTGGCATCGGTGCATCCGCCGAACGCTTGCTCATCGCCGCTCACGGGGGCGTTCCACTCTATTCTGCGCATGTGGCTGATAGGTCGGGATTGGATACAGTCACAGTGGCGTCCGGCAAGAGGCCTAAGAGACGCGAGATCGCGTCCGCCGTCGACGTATTCAGCGACGCGCCATCCTCGATGGCCGCAGCCGTCGCCAAAGCTGCCAAGGATGCAATCGCTGCCATCGACGCAAAGGCAGCCGCCGCAGCAGGCAAGCTAACAGGCAAGCGGAAAGCGCGCAGGCCGGATTCAGGCAAAATGTGCCACGAGGGCACTTGCCCCTTCGATCACGAGGGCAAATACTGGCGCGCACCTTGGTACGCCGGGCCACTACCGGCTCCGCACGACTCCGACGCGGCACTAGTCGATCGGTTAAACCGCGATAAGGAGGCAAATTCCAAGAACCCCGCACACAAAGCGAAGTGCGGTGGCAAGTGGGTGCGGCTAACTGTCAAACCCCGGCCAGGCGGAGCTGCCGCACTGGACGACGACGCCGACGGTCATGGCATTGATTCACTCGACGGACTCGACTTCACGTTCAGACCCGTCAGCGCTCTGTACCCGTCCGTGCCAGTCGCTTGGTGTGTGCAGGCCGGTGACGTCCAGGCTCTGGAAACGACCCTTGCGTGCTCGGAATGCGACTCAGACGAGGAGACTGTGGACGAAGCGCTCGTGTCCGAACCACATAGCCTGCGCGCCGAGGCGCCCGTAATTGCAAGTCTGCGTCGCGAATTGGAGGAAGCGCGACGTGCCGCCGTCGCCGCCGAAGCGGCAGCAGCAGCCACCGCCGCGTCTGAAACCGCGGCAGCCGACCCTACTGAACTCGTCGGATCGGTCGTGCGGGAGGTCGCCCATCAGATGGCGAACCGTCCGCCGACTCCGACCGTCGTCGTCGCGGCACCTGCGTGAAGTTCGCGAACCGTGAAGATCACACCCCATGTCCGCTTCGCCCCAAGTCATCGCCCCGGACTGAAGCGTGAACCGGGGGGGAGGGAGCCTTCGGCTGACGATGTCTTTCCTGTTCACGCTCACTCGGCGGGCAACCGACCCAACAGGGGCGCAGGGACAGCAGACGGAAGCGACCATCCCCCCGTGATCACTCGTGCCCCCGCGGAGACGAACGCCCCCACCGACATTGACCGCTATAGCGACGCCGACGACGGTGCCCATGCAACCAGCAGCGATGATGATGACGAGAGCAACGCACCGACATCAGCCCACGCACCGCCCCACCGATCGCGCAACCAACGATCGCTCAACGTCTCGGCCGCATCAGCAATAATCCTTATACCAGTCGGCCAGCTAACGTCGCCATCCCAAGCACAGGGGATTACGTGCTCTACATGGGTGCAGGTAGGCCTCGCGAGGGCGATCTCCCCGCGCAGATTGCGGTGATACGCAGGGATGTCACCGTCGTTGCGGTCGACCCGAAACGCGGCGGCTACGAGCATGACGTCACCGACCCGCTGGTGTTCGGCAAGCTACTCGAGGCGGCACGTAACCCGCGGTGCCTGGCGATCATGGTCTCAATCCCGTGTAAAACATGGTCGGCCGTGCGTGCAGTCAAGGACGCGTCTATGCCGCTCTCCCAACCCCTTCGCAGCGCGAGCGCCAAAGCAGAAGATGGCTACGGTATCCGCCGCGGCGACGGCTCTCTCCCGCCCAGGGTGGTCGAAGCTAACCTGATGGCAGACAACGCCGCAAAGCTGATGCGCGCAGTACACTCGCACGGCGGCGCGGTTATCGCTGAGAGCCCGCCCGGGCGAGGACGCACCGCGCCCCTTCGCCTACAGCTCGAGGGGCGCGCCGACCACGTGGCGCAGTTCGACCGCCACACTTGGGTCTCCATGCGAGACGACATGCACGCTGAGATTCTGCACTTCGATCAGTGCCGTACTCGTCCCGACGATAAACCAGAGGACGTACCGCTGAAAACCACGGCCATCTACGCCAACCCCGTAGCACTGCCACAGGTGCGGCGTCTCTTCGACCCGCTCATGTGCGATCATGGCACGAACGTGCATTGCTCCATGCATGGCGTCGACCCCGACGGTAACCCGCGCTCGGGCAAATGGGAAGCTTACTCGCCCGACATGAATCGCTGGCTAGCAGAGTGCCTGCTGGAACCAAGTCTGGCGGCAGCAGCGAACGCAGCTACCACCGCGCGTCACGGGCCACTGAGCGATTGGGCAACCTTCTATGCGGAACCGCACATCGCATTCGTGGACGACGCAATGCCAATGGGCAATGCAGCAGCAGGGGAGCCTCCCGAGCCCGATCAGATTCACGCCGCGACTCGTCACCGTGATAGCGACAGCCCAACGTACCGCGAAGCGATCACGGGCGCTGAACGCGAGTCGTGGACGAAAGCGATCGCGTCAGAACTCGAAAACCTGGCGCGCCACGACGCATACGAGCAGGTGCTCGAGGACACGCTGCCTACGTGGGACTCGTCGCGCAGGTCGGCCAGCGAAGTCGTGAACATCCTATGGGTACTCAAGAAAAAATATATCGACGGCGCGTTCGACAAGTTCAAGGCTCGAGCCGTGTACGACGGGCGAATGCAGAAGGTGAAGTCCGCAGTGGAGCTAGACACATTCGCACCGACGGTACGACACTCAACCATGAAGCTGCTCGCGGCTCATGCGGCAAAGGTGAGCTCCGGCGCGACTACACTCTCGAACCGCGCCTACATTGAACGCGTGCAGCAGGAATGTTTAACGCGCCCACTTGCCGAGTACCCCCGTTATGACACGCCGGCCGCCCCCGACCTCATCGCCAAATACGAAGACGCACTCACTCGGCGGACAGAGCACAAAAGCGCGACGCTACTCGAGCGCTACCCCCGCGTCGTGGGAAAGCTTATATATGCCGTGCCCGCCTCGCGAAGCAGTAAACGCCAGCAGTCGATTGCGCTCTCGTCCACCGAAGCAAAAATCATGGCGGCGTCGTCAGCTGCCGCCGAGATCGTGTATATTCGCGGCCTGATGCGCGAGATGGGAGTGGTGCTGGATGCCCCGACGGTACTCTACGTCGATAACCAAGGCGCGGTAGCCCTATCTAAGGACCTTAAGTCATGCCAACGATCGCGGCACGTTGAACGGCGATTCCTCAAGGTGCGCGAGTTCGTGGCGCTGGGAGAAATCGTGGTGAAATACGTCAACACGAAGGAAAATCCCGCAGATCTGCTCACTAAGCCGCTTGATGCTGCGACGTTTCGCAGGCATGCTGATCATATGATGGGGCATAAGAACCTGATCGCCGCGCGCCGCAGTCAGGCTCACGCTGGCAAGATTCGGCAACGCACATTCGACGTCGAAGCGGCGTACCTTAAAGGGAAATTCGAGTCAAGCGAGTCGTCTGGCGTCTCAAGGTGCCACTCTACGGCGAGGCAGACGCGGGACGCATATGGAACCGCACACTCACTAAGCAGCTCGTGGAGGTGCAGAAATTCGTCCAATCCGCGTGGGACCCGTGTTATTTTCGCAAGGTCTTCAGCGATGGGTCCCGCATGGACCTGGCCATGTACGTGGATGATGGTTTCGCCGTAGACACTAACATGCCGCGCGCCGATGAAGAGCTCGCGATCCTAAATGCCCCGTTTAAAATCGATGTGAAGCCGGCGACGTTCTTTCTCGGAAATAACGTGATCGTGCATTAGACTTGCCGCCGTATGGCAACGCGCCCACCCTCGTGTTCACCATCGCTCTAAGCCGGGGGGGGCACCTGCCCCTCATATATATCCGCTGATATTACTGGCAGTCTTGACACTGCATGCGTTTGCGGCGTGCATCTTTTGCATCCATGCGTCAGCAGGGGGGGTGTTAAGCGTGGAACATACTTCGCGGGTGTAGTGTCCTTGTGTGGCCGCGTCCCGTGTGTACCGCGTCCCGAGTAAATACCGCCTGTGGCAGTTTTGTACCGCTTGTAGCGGTTTGGTTTTTAATTAACTTTGAGAATCGTGTCTCTCTTTATCAGGGCGCACGCGCCCCGCGCCGCGGGCATCCGCGGTCCGGGTTTCATAAGATTCGTACTATCAGAATCTGTTAACAACGTATCTACATTTGTGTGCGGATGATACCGTGCGTCTAAAGTGTTCGTATTTATCGCACTCGTCATACGTCGACACCCCCTGCCTTGGTCGTGAGGTAGATGATGCCGCCGTCCGCATTGAACTCGTCGATCATGGTAACGCGCGCCTCACTGGCGACCGACCCCGTGAACATGGAACCTGGACGTTTGCCGCAGATCGCATCGAGCGTGTCGATGCGGTTCGAGAAGACGACGATCGCGTCGGACGGACTGCTTTCCTGTATTGCATCTATTATCCGGATCGCGGCCGTCATCTTGTGTGGCCGCGCCGCCGAGTGAACATTGTTGCGCTCCTGGATCCAATCGGGTGCCTTGACGACCTCGTCGCACGGGTGAGGCACGCGCACCTCCAGCTTCGGTGGGATGGTTGCACGGAGCAGCACGGCGGATTTTTCATTCATGATCTCCTCGGTGCGCCAACGCAGCACCTGGATGGTCCGTTCGCACCTGCGGATCTGTTTCTCTGTCGAGTCACGCAGCATGCCATGCTCGATCGGTTTGCCATATAACTTGTTGAACTCGGCGACATTCGACCCGAGCAGACCAGGTGCAAGGAGCTCGATCATAGCGTAGTACTCGGCTAGGTGGTTCTGAAGCGGCGAGCCGGTCAAGAACACGCGGCGGTGGGTTGGCAGGTCCTTGACGACGGTGTAGAGCTGCGTGTGAGGCGACTTGAGCAGGTGCGCCTCGTCAAACGCCACGAGCGTATCCCTCGACACGCGGAGATCCCGATAGACCTTCCTGAAATGGTCGTGACCGACGACCATCAGGTTGCCGCGTCGATGCCAGTCACGGACGGCGCGCCGCACAGTCGGGTCGTCCATCTTGCTCTTGATGATGTATGGGTAGATGTTGGCGATGACGCCTTCCCACTTATATACCTCGTCCATCCACACCTGCACCATCGAGAGCGGAGCCACCACGATCGCACGCTTCTCAGGGAACTCGTGCAGGTAGCTAGACAGAGCGACAAGGAACGAAAGGCTCTTGCCCAGACCCATCGTGTGAGCCGCTAGTACGCCGCGATCATCGACCCATGCATCGAGAATGAATTGCACAAGCTCCATCTGGTGTTCCTTGAGTTGATCGACCATGCACTTGGAGAGACGAAAGCGTCCAACCCGCACCGCGCCCGTCTGCTGCACCGCGACTGGGATGTCCATCTCGTCCGACACAGCCATCGTGCGCCTGCCTGTTTCTTCGTCAAAGATCTTCTCCGATACGCCATCTGGGTCGTTTTGCGACGGTTTACCCGCTTCATCAAAGATGTGGACATCGTCACACTCGCCGCTCTTGACTATCTCCTCTCCCTCCTCCGCAGTGCCATCTGCCGCGTCTTTTGCACCCGCTGTTGTGTCGGTGCCTCCGATATAACAACGCTACTCTACCTCACCGTACCGCCTCTTCGTCGGACGGGTCGCATCGAGCTTTTTAGTCACCTTCGAGTTGGACGCCACACTCTCACGGTCAGCCTGAGCACGCTTGACCATAGGACGCACGCGCTTCTCCACGTACTAGTCCTTGATGTTGTACCCGTGATCTGAGAGGACTTCAAAGAGATGATCTTCCTTTTCACATAGCTCGTTGATGTGCTCGTCCCACTCTTCGATCTGCACCGACAACACACATTCCACGGCGCTCGGCTTCGTTCGTTGGTCTTTTGCACAGTCGCATGAGGGGTGGCGGTGCTCTGACTTACCAGCCGTGCAATGACCGAACGTGTGCCTTCATGTGTCTTCTCCTCAAAAAACACGTCGTCGTACTCCTCTGTACCGGGTGTGGCATTCAACAGACGCTCGCTCTTGGCCTGGGCTTCCTCGATGTCGTCCAGCACCGCCTGCAGATCCGCGAACCGTTCCTCCAACTCGGCCAAAGACAAGGTGGGTGCGGCATGGCATGTCATCTTTCGAGGGTCGAGTCTGAAAAAACCAAACTTGCATAACCGACAAAAACATTTTTCAGGGCGGAAACGGTTTGGAAAGCACCGAAACACCGTCTCCGCGCACCCATGGACGAAGAACGCGCCGTTGACAACGACACGCTCAAGCGCTCTTTGAAAATGCACGGCCTATCTGACACCGGCTCATACACGCAACGGTGGGCACGCCTGAGAGGAGAAGACGGATACGATAATAAGTCGAATAAAACCGCACGTGCGCAGGACGTTCACCCAAATGCCAGCTGCACGATCGGATGTAAGGCCAGTTTCAAGAGAGTGCGGTTCGAAGATGAACAAGAGCAGACCGCCTCTATTGGCAAACGGTGGACCAATGTGCAAAAGCCGATGACTGGCGACGATGGCAGCGCCACCACAGTTACACACACGGACGTTTTCGAGGGGGTCGCTTCGCCTGTATTGCTCACACCACCTCAGCCTGCCGATGAAGAACCAGGGCTCGCAAACACGGAGCCCGACGACAAGGGACTCTACACTCGCACACTCCAATTAAAGCCAGTCTCAAAGAGGTGACCAAAGAGGCAAGTCCATCGGGCACCTCGGCGGACAACGCATCGAACGGGCCTGTCGAGTCATCGCGTAAGGGCAAGAGCACATCTGCGCAGACAAAAGACTCTGAAGTGAGAGCTCGTTGGGCGCAAAAGGAAATTATGCGGCGCCTAATCGACGAGAGACTCAAGAACAAACAGAACCTCGTGATATGCTCCACAAACTTTGACTATCCGAAATATATTTCGACGACATATCTCCGACTCGCGGGTGGTGCAATCCTCGCGGCACAACGCGAAAAACGGGACAAAGGAATCCTCGCGGCAAAACGCGAAAAACGGGACAAAGAGACACGAATGCCGAAGACAGCGTGCATGAAAGCTGCCCCATGTTGATGGACGGTGCAACGCCCTTTGGTCTCTGAGCTTGGAAATCGCAGCGACGTCCCACCGGTAGGCAAGAGCCATCGATGAGTTCGTTCGCATGCTCTCCATGCAAACGATCGACTGCTGAATGCTGCGTTGCTCCCTTCGAAATGATCCCCACCGTCGGATCCGATACTGGAGGTCCTCTCGTAAGAAACAACCCACTAAACGGACCCGGAACATTGAGCGTCCGATGCCCCACCTCCCCCCCCACCACCACCACCACGCACACACACACACCACATGCACACACCCCACACACCCACCACCACCACTGGATCCATCGATGTGTGTGTTTGAAGACTGTGATGTAGGACGCAGTTGTGGGTTGCAGTTTCCGCCATTGCATTGCGGTGGGAAAGGAGCTTGAATTGGCAATAAATTGCCTCTGACGGATCAAGCGAGGGTGGTCGACCTCTGTCAGTGCAGCCTTCACCTAGGCTTCTCTCCCTGTCCGAATCCGTTCTTGGTGTAAGCTGAGGCGATGCAGCACAGTGCCATGTGGGGCGCATACAGTCGCCCGTGTATGCTTGTAAGGCACGCGCGTTCGCGCATCGAAAGGGGTGTACTGGCATCCATACCTGGTAGCGACGGAATAATGGTGGAGTATGAAACGGTGGATTTGACTTTGCGCCACTTCCGTAGGACCCTGAGTGTGTGATAAAGGGTTGCGACGTTGGTGATAACGCAGGTGGGCGTCCGGCCCGTCTGTGCTGTTGGCAACGCTTCTAATTCGGTAATTATACATCTACAATAAAATCGGAAATGTTCAAATTTCAAATTTAATAACCAATTCTGCAATATACTTCTCTATAAAAGGGCACGATCGAACGTGTTCACTCGTCTTCGTCGTCCGTGAGGTGCAGCATATTGTAGGCCAGCTGCTGCGCCAGCCAGAGCTTCTTGGTATCAACAAGCACCTGGTCGTGGACACGCCGGAACCTTACATACGCCTCACCTCACAGGCGTGCGCCGTTTGCCACGGTCGGTGTGGTCCGTTTACGTAACCGGAAGAGCAACGACGCAAATCATCGAAGTTGTCAAGAGTGGAAACGGTTGGGTGCAGCACATCCGACGATGACTCTTACGCGCACAGGCGCTGTCACGAGATCAGAGGGCTTCGCCGTTGTTAAAACGTCGATTGTTAAGTCATCTTGCACCGTGACCAGAACGCGGCGATCTGAACGTTGCGACAAACTTCCGTCGTTTGTACTCCGGACAACGATTGTCGAGACAAGCGACGGCAGCGGATCTCTATTTGGTGACAGCGCTCCAAGGCCTTTAACTAGTTCGGTTTGACCATGCCGTCGGTACAACCCATCAATAATATAACAACACAGTGCTTAAGGATTCAAACCCTGTTTCGGAATCTTTTCTTTTTTTCGCTGAAGCAACTTTGAAAAAAACCCATGGACGACGACGAGGCCTTCGTCCTCCCCAGATACCTTTGCCGGACATGCGGCTATAGAAAGCGCCGCGGTCATAAGTGCAAAGCGGTGACCACCCGCGGCCCGCCCGGTGGCTCTTTACCTGCCCAGTCCGTTTCCATCGCTTGGGGCCAGCGGCAAATACTGCAGTCAAACGTGCAAGAGGGGATGTCGCAGTCTGCTCTGGCACCCGAAAGGGCGGCGGCAAAGTCCATCTGTCCAGACGACCGTGACGGAGACGAGACAACGCCCACCACATCGAAGAAGAAGTCCAAGGTCGAGGGAGGGCTGGGTGTCGTTTCTGGACAGGAGCACGTGTGGCTCAGCTCTATGCTACTGACCCAACAGAATGTGCAGGAAGAAAACGATAGACTCACATCCCAGCTCGTGGCCCAGAAGCAAGCCCTCGCGGTCGCCGTAGCTCAGAACAAGGAACTAAACGCCGCCGTCGAAAGTGCGGAGGCTGCCAGGATCAAGGAGATGAAGAAAGCAACCGCAGCCCTGGCTGCCCAAAAGTTGCAAGGGGTGAAGATGGAGGAAGCTGCGCGTGCGAAAGCCACGCCGCCGCCAGTGAAGCCGCAGGACTTACGCAAGTCGTTGGACAAGGACATCTTACCAGTGCAAGACGCATATGCGGTGCTTATCGATGTCGTTGTAAAGGATTACAGGGCATTGGTGGACAAGCTACAGAACAAGTTCCCTCGCACTCAACCACCGACACCGCCAGCATCATCTAAGCCGCCAAAGATACCGCTCGTAGAGGTAATCACCTCCTTTGCACCAACGATCGGCAAGAAATGCCAGTATCAAGTTGGACAGCACACCTACCAGGTCACCGTGTTCGGCACTGGACAACCTTTTTGGGAAGGGCCACGCCGTGATCGAGCAGTTCAACACCAACCCGACCTACCCCACCCGTCGCGAGATCAAGTTCTTTGATGCCACCCAACCGCCCCCGAAGTCAGACCCCGGCTTTTACTTTGAAGATGGGATTGCGGGGTCTGGCATGTGGCGCCTGATCAATGACAATACGGACATCGATCAGCTGGCTACGCTGGGTACCCCAGTGACAACGAGGAAGCCTGCACCGCCGACGCCGCCACCGCCAGCACCGCCACCGCATGAACCGGGGAAGCTGTGGGAGACTAAGCTCCTCTTCGACCAACCTTGTCCAGTCTCTCTAGACGCCGCCTTCCTCGCCGAACTTATGGACAGCCACGACTTTTCTGACGACAAAAGCACGCAGATCGTGGGCTCCAAGGCATTGACCGACCTCGCGACGCTATTCTTCATGTATGCGCAGAAGTTTACGTACGATGAGCACAAGACGACGCTGTGCGTCAAACCGACCCTCTTCAAGCAATGGATCGAAACCGCTCTCGGGTATCCGTTCTTCCCCCCACGCTTTGTGCCGCCCAGAAACACGTGCCTTGCCCATCCTTGCCCAAAGGCTCGGCCGTGATCGGCCTTCTCCTTACCAAGCCGTCTGTCGGCTTCGGTGCCTACGAATTGTACCACCACGGCTCGACTGACCACCGGAATCCGTCGCAAGCGACGTTCGACCGTCGCCAGGACACCATCGCCATCCGCGATCAGTTCCTCTGGTTGCCATTCGGTCTCGCAGTGGCGACCTAAAACTCCGTGCGATAAGGCCGTTGCCAAACTGGGTTGCACGGCTCTAAGCCGTCACTGACGCAGTCAGTGACCGACAGGTCTTGGACGTGTAGAGAATGACGTATACAGGTCATGCGTGGAACACCAATGCGCTGAGTGCTGACAGCGTAGCGTCTGCATCGTATGCGTTGATAGACGAGTGGTGCTGAAAGTCAGTTTCGAACTCATTATTCATGGTAACAAAAAAGGATTTCCATCTTTTTAGGAATAACATATTCGTTGCTAGCACCCAGCACGAGGCGTGTCGACCCAAGCGTCGCCCACCCTCGCTTGATCCGTCAGACCGCACACATCTTTCGACGTTTGTACGCGCGTGCCTTACAGACCCACGGGCGACTGAACCCCACGCGGCACAACCGCATCGACTCCAGCAAGTCGACGCCCTCTACTTTTCTTGTCGCATCCACTCTTACACCACACCCGTTGTGCAGTTCTTTACAGCTGAGCTACACACACTTTTCGACCCGCTGGACCGAGATGGCGACCGACTCGTTCGACCACGGACCGACGGACCCTCCCTCATCGGTGCGCATGCGAAACTTGAATGTGCCAGGCTCCGACATGATGATGACGAAACTGGGCCCGACGGGGATCTTGTGGTACCGCGTCCACTGGCCGATCTCAGCACAGGTGGGCTGGTCCACCTCCACGTACTCCAGCTCGTTCTGCAACGAAGGCCCGACGCGATCAAACCCGATGAACATGCCGTCGTTGTAATTGTAAGACGGCGTGTACGAAGGAACCAGTGTACCGTCCGGGAAGTGACAGGCGCCCGGTTCGATCACATGCGCGGTGCCGTCAGGCGCCTGAAGAAGCCGTTGAGTTGTCGCTTGCATGCCGTACAGGTCGTTCATGGCCCGGTTATTCTCCGCCACCGAAAGCTCCGCATCGTCTCCAAAGAAGAGATCGTCGTGAATATATATGGTGTAGGATTTAGAGAGCTTCAGGAGGACGCGGTGCTTCGAGAGGACTGCATCGGACACCAAGGAGGTGTCATCAGCTTCGGTCAGTTGCCTGAGGTCGTCGCGCGTGTACAGCCGGTTGAACTGCGTCTCCTCAAGGACGCGCGCCGCCAGCGCGTGCTTCTGGATGTTGCGACGGTACATGCGTTCCTCGAGCGTGCCTTCTGCTATGAGTCGATAGACGGTGACGGGCTTGAGCTGCCCCATCCGCCACGAACGAGAAGCAGCCTGGTTGTCGTCGACTGGGTTCCACGCAAGATCGACGAGTATGACGTGGTTCGCGCGAGTCAAGTTGATGCCGACACCCCCTGCCTTGGTCGTGAGGTAGATGATGCCGCCGTCCGCATTGAACTCGTCGATTATGGTAACGCGCGCCTCACTGGCGACCGACCCCGTGAACATGGAACCTGGACGTTTGCCGCAGATGGCAAGGAGCGTGTCGATGCGGTTCGAGAAGACGACGATCGCGTCGGACGGACTACTTTCCTGTATTGCATCTATTATCCGGATCGCGGCCGTCATCTTGTGTGGCCGCGCCGCCGAGTGAACATTGTTGCGCTCCTGGATCCAATCGGGTGCCTTGACGACCTCGTCGCACGGGTGAGGCACGCGCACCTCCAGCTTCGGTGGGATGGTTGCACGGAGCAGCACGGCGGATTTTTCATTCATGATCTCCTCGGTGCGCCAACGCAGCACCTGGATGGTCCGTTCGCACCTGCGGATTTGTTTCTCTGTCGAGTCACGCAGCATGCCATGCTCGATCGGTTTGCCACAGAGCTTGTCGAACTCGGCGACATTCGACCCGAGCAGACCAGGTGCAAGGAGCTCGATCATAGCGTAGTACTCGGCTAGGTGGTTCTGAAGCGGCGAGCCGGTCAAGAACACGCGGCGGTGGGTTGGCAGGTCCTTGACGACGGCGTAGATCTGCGTGTGAGGTGACTTGAGCAGGTGCGCCTCGTCAAACGCCACGAGCGTATCCCTCGACACGCGGAGATCCCGATAGACCTTCCTGAAATGATCGTGACCGACGACCATCAGGTTGCCGCGTCGATGCCAGTCACGGACGGCGCGCCGCACAGTCGGGTCGTCCATCTTGCTCTTGATGATGTATGGGTAGATGTTGGCGATGCCGCCTTCCCACTTATATACCTCGTCCATCCACACCTGCACCATCGAGAGCGGAGCCACCACGATCGCACGCTTCTCAGGGAACTCGTGCAGGTAGCTAGACAGAGCGACAAGGAACGAAAGGCTCTTGCCCAGACCCATCGTGTGAGCCGCTAGTACGCCGCGATCATCGACCCATGCATCGAGAATGAATTGCACAAGCTCCAACTTGTGTTCCTTGAGTTGATCGACCATGCACTTGGATAGACGAAAGCGTCCAACCCGCACCGCGCCCGTCTGCTGCACCGCGACTGGGATGTCCATCTCGTCCGACACGGCCATCGTGCGCCTGTCTGTTTCTTCTTTAAAGATCTTCTCCGATACGTCATCTGGGTCGTTTTGCAACGGTTTACCCGCTTCATCCAAGATGTGGACATCGTCACACTCGCCGCTCTTGACTATCTCCTCTCCCTCCTCCGCAGTGCCATCCGCCGCGCCCTTTGCACCCGCTGTTGTGTCGGTGCCTCCGATATAACAACGCTCCTCTACCTCACCGTGCCGCCTCTTCGTCAGACGGGTCGCATCGAGCCTTTTAGTCACCTTCGAGTTGGACGCCACACTCTCACGGTCAGCCTGAGCACGCTTGACCATAGGACGCACGCGCTTCTCCACGTAATAGTCCTTGATGTTGTACTCGTGATCTGAGAGGACTTCAAAGAGATGATCTTCCTTTTCACATAGCTCGTTGATGTGCTCGTCCCACTCTTCGATCTGCACAGACAACACACATTCCACGGCGATCGGCTTCGCTCGTTGGTCTTTTGCACAGTCGCATAAGGGGTGGCGGTGCTCTGTCTTACCAGCTGTGCAATGACCGAACGTGTGCCTTCATGTGTCTTCTCCTCAAAAAACACGTCGTCGTACTCCTCCGTACCGGGTGTGGCATTCACCAGACGCTCGCACTTGGCCTGGGCTTCCTCGATGTCGTCCAGCACCGCCTGCAGATCCGCGAACCGTTCCTCCAACTCGGCCAGAGACAAGGTGGGTGCGGCATGGCATGTCATCTTTCGAGGGTCGAGTCTGAAAAAAACCAAACTTGCATAACCGACAAAAACATTTTTCAGGGCGGAAACGGTTTGGAAAGCACCGAAACACCGTCTCCGCGCACCCATGGACGAAGAACGCGCCGTTGACAACGACACGCTCAAGCGCTCTTTGAAAATGCACGGCCTATCTGACACCGGCTCATACACGCAACTGTGGGCACGCCTGAGAGGAGAAGACGGATACGATAATAAGTCGAACAAAACCGCACGTGCGCAGGACGTTCACCCAAATGCCAGCTGCACGATCGGGGGTAAGGCCAGATCCAAGAGAGTGCGGTTCGAAGATGAACAAGAGCAGACCGCCTCTATTGGCAAACGGTGGACCAATGTGCAAAAGCCGATGATTGGCGACGATGGCAGCGCCACCACAGTTACACACACGGACGATCCCGAGGGGGTCGCTTCGCCTGTATTGCTCACACCACCTCAGCCTGCCGATGAAGAGCCAGGGCTCGCAAACTTGGAGCCCGACGACAAGGGGCTCTACACTCGCACACTCAAATTAAAGCCCGGTCTCAAAGAGGTGGCCAAAGAGGCAAGTGCATCGGGCACCTCGGCGGACAACGCATCAAACGGGCCTGTCGAGTCATCGCGTAAGGGCAAGAGAACATCTGCGCAGACAGAAGACGTTGAAGCGGGAGTTCATTGGGCGCAAACGGAAAAGGTGAAGCACCTAATCGACAAGAGAATCAAGAAGCAGAACCTCGTGAATCTTTCCACAAACTTTGACATCCCCGTGCTTGTCGATACCAAGAAGCTCTGGCTGGCGCAGCAGCTGGCCCACAAGATGCTGCACTTCACGGACGACGAAGACGAGTGAACACGTTCGATCGTGCCCTTTTATAGAGAGGTATATTGTAGAGTTGGTTTTTCAAACTTGAAATGTAAACATCTCCCATGTTATTGTAGATATGTACCTACCAAAATATAAGCGTTGCCAACAGCACAGACGGACCGTACGCTCACATGCGATATCACCAACGTCGCGACTCTTTATCACACACTCAGGGTCCTACGGAAGTGGCGCAAAGTCAAATCCGCCGTTTCATACTCCACCATTATTCCGTCGCTACTAGGTATGGATGCCAGTACACCCCTTTCGATGCGCGAACGCGCGTGCCTTACAAGCATACACAGGCGACTGAATGCGCCCCCACGTGGCACTGTGCTTCATCGCCTCAGCTTACACCAAGACCGGATTCAGACATGGAGAGAAGCCTAGGTGAAGGCTGCACTGACGAAGGTCGCCCACCCTCGCTTGATCCGTCAGAGGCAATTTATTGCCAATTAAAGCTCCTTTCCCACCGCAATGCAATGGCGGAAACTGCAACCCACAACTGCGTCCTACATCACCGTCTTCAAACACACACATCGATGGATCCAGTGGGGGGCATCGGACGCTCAAGGTCCGTTTCGTTGGTTGTTTCTTACGAGATTACCTTCAGTATCGGATCCGACGGTGGAGATCATTTCAAAGGGAGCAACGCAGCATTCAGCAGTTGATCGTTTGCATGGAGAGCATGCGAACGAAATCATCGATGGCTCTTGCCTACAGGTCGGATGTCGCTGCGATTTCTAAGCTCAGAGACCAAAGGGCGTTGCACCGTGCATCAACATGGGGCTGCGTCGCCGGTTGTCGAACCTATTTCTGGTCGTTGACACGCCGGAACATTACATACGCCTCACCTCACAGGCGTGCGCCGTTTGCCACGGTCGGTGTGTTCCGTTTACGTAACCGGAAGAGCAACGACGCAAATCATCGAAGTTGTCAAGAGAGGAAACGGTTGGGTGCAGCACATCCGACGATGACTCTTACGCGCACAGGCGCTGTCACGAGATCAGAGGGCTTCGCCATTGTTAAAACGTCGATTGTTAAGTCATCTTGCACCGTGACCAGAACGCGACGATCTGAACGTTGCGACAAACTTTCGTCGTTTGTACTCCGGACAACGATTGTCGAGACAAGCGACGGCAGCGGATCTCTATTTGGTGACAGCGCTCCAAGGCCTTTAACTAGTTCGGTTTGACCATGCCGTCGGTACAACCCATCAATAATATAACAACACAGTGCTTAAGGATTCAAACCCTGTTTCGGAATCTTTTCTTTTTTTCGCTGAAGCAACTTTGAAAAAAAACCCATGGACGACGACGAGGCCTTCGTCCTCCCCAGATACCTTTGCCGGACATGCGGCTATAGAAAGCGCCGCGGTCATAAGTGCAAAGCGGTGACCACCCGCGGCCCGCCCGGTGGCTCTTTACCTGCCCAGTCCGTTTCCATCGCTTCGGGGCCAGCGGCAAATACTGCAGCCAAACGTGCAAGAAGGGATGTCGCAGTCTGCTCTGGCACCCGAAAGGGCGGCGGCAACAAGTCCATCTGTCCAGACGACCGTGACGGAGACGAGACAACGCCCACCACATCGAAGAAGAAGTCCAAGGTCGAGGGAGGGCTGGGTGTCGTTTCTGGACAGGAGCACGTGTGGCTCAGCTCTATGCTACTGACCCAACAGAATGTGCAGGAAGAAAACGATAGACTCACATCCCAGCTCGTGGCCCAGAAGCAAGCCCTCGCGGTCGCCGTAGCTCAGAACAAGGAACTAAACGACGCCGTCGAAAGTGCGGAGGCTGCCAGGATCAAGGAGATGAAGAAAGCAACCGCAGCCCTGGCTGCCCAAAAGTTGCAAGCGGTGAAGATGGAGGAAGCTGCGCGTGCGAAAGCCACGCCGCCGCCAGTGAAGCCGCAGGACTTACGCAAGTCGTTGGACAAGGACATCTTACCAGTGCAAGACGCATATGCGGTGCTTATCGATGTCGTTGTAAAGGGCTACAGGGCATTGGTGGACAAGCTACAGAACAAGTTCCCTCGCACTCAACCACCGACACCGCCAGCATCATCTAAGCCGCCAAAGATACCGCTCGTAGAGGTAATCACCTCCTTTGCACCAACGATCGGCAAGAAATGCCAGTATCAAGTCGGACAGCACACCTACTAGGTCACCGTGTTCGGCACTGGACAACCTTTTTGGGAAGGGCCACGCCGTGATCGAGCAGTTCAACACCAACCCGACCTACCCCACCCGTCGCGAGATCAAGTTCTTTGATGCCACCCAACCGCCCCCGAAGTCAGACCCCGGCTTTTACTTTGAAGATGGGATTGCGGGGTCTGGCATGTGGCGCCTGATCAATGACAATACGGTCATCGATCAGCTGGCTACACTGGGTACCCCAGTGACAACGAGGAAGCCTGCACCGCCACCGCCGCCACCGCCGCCACCGCCGCCACCGCCAGCACCGCCACCGCATGACCCGGGGAAGCTGTGGGAGACTAAGCTCCTCTTCGACCAACCTTGTCCGGTCTCTCTAGAATCCGCTTTCCTCGCCGAACTTATGGACAGCCACGACTTTTCTGACGACAAAAGCACGCAGATCGTGGGCTCTACGGCCTTGACCGACCTCGCGACGCTGTTCTCCATGTATGCGCAGAAGTTTACGTACGATGAGCACAAGACGACACTGTGGGTCAAACCGACCCTGTTCAAGCAATGGATCGAAACCGCTCTCGGGTATCCGTTCTTCCCCCCACGCTTTGTGCCGCCCAGAAACACGTGCCTTGCTCGTCGCTCACTCATCTGGGCGGGTTCTGCAGGCGCGGCTACACCAACTGTCGCATCGGCATGCATGGATCGATGCAATACCCCAACCTGGCTTCGGATCCGGCAGGTTTTGACGTGCATCATTCGACAAACGGGCGCAAGGGATACGCTCTCTATGTCGGAGCGTCCGATCACGTCCCCACCGACTATAACCCATCCTTGCCCAAAGGCTCGGCCGTGATCGGCCTTCTCCTTACCAAGCCGTCTGCCGGCTTTGGTGCCTACGAATTGTACCACCACGGCTCGACTGACCACCGGAATCCGTCGCAAGCGACGTTCGACCGTCGCCAGGACACCATCGCCATCCGCGATCAGTTCCTCTGGTTGCCACTCGGTCGCGCAGTGGCGACCTAAAACTCCGTACGATAAGGCCGTTGCCAAACTGGGTTGCACGGCTCTAAGCCGTCACTGACGCAGTCAGCGACCGACAGGTCTTGGACGTGTAGAGAATGACGTATACAGGTCATGCGTGGAACACCAATGCGCTGAGTGCCGACAGCGTAGCGTCTGCATCGTATGCGTTGATAGACGAGTGGTGCTGAAAGTCAGTTTCGAACTCATTATTCATGGTAACAAAAAAGGATTTCCATCTTTTTAGGAATAACATATTCGTTGCTAGCACCCAGCACGAGGCGAGTCGACCCAAGCGTCGCCCACCCTCGCTTGATCCGTCTGAGGCAATCGACTGCCTATTCAAAGCTCGTTCGCACCGAAATGCAGTGAAGGGAACTGCAACCCACAACTGCGTCCTACATCACCGTGTTCATTCAAGCACAACACACGTCGCTGGATCGTTGATGACGCGTATGCGTCTTTGCTTCAGGAGCACATTCGTCAGCATCCATAAGAGCATCACGTTGTTTACTCGACGTATGTCAAAAATGCCTTTGCCCAAACCGGTCTTGGCCGTAATCCCGTCGATCGGGGACAAAAGGCACTCAATATATCTGCACTCACGGATCAGGACGGCATTGTGCACACCGTGCGGTTTGATCCGGCCTATACGTCTGATCTCCGACTCTTTACTCGGTTGTTGTCTGCCTTCCTTGCGGATAAAGCTCCGTCGCATCCAAGTCTTTGCGGATCGCGGATACGGGTCGCGCCGCTGTCGCGACGATGCATTGCGGAACGGTTTTCCGTGCGTGAATTTCGCCGTTGTCGAAACAAATTATGCGCAGCCTACCACAACCGCGACTACAACGCTGCCTTCGACATCGGTGTCCGATTCAAGACTCTGCTTTCGCCGCGCATCTCTGTATGCGACCGCAAACAAGGACTCGCCATTCGGTGCAGACAATGTCGGCGCGGCGCCGTCGGCATTGAGCGCAGAATTGTATAAATAATGAGATGTTATGCTCTTCTCTACACGTCGAATTTCAATTTGGCGGCGGCGCTTCTGGACCGACTATAACGTCGGTACAACCCATTAATGGACCACTACAGTGCTTAGAGCGTTGACCCCTGTTTCAACGTATCGAAGTTCGAAACAGCTTTTATAGGTTCGTCTCTACGCCTCAAACACCTGTCCGTGGCTGCCTGTGTCAGTGACGATTTGGAGCCGTGCAACACCGTTTGGCGACGGTCTTTACGTTCACCCGCGGCCATATCGATTTGTCACCAGACTGGCCCTTTCACGGCGCTCCCTAGTGGGCATCGCGCAACTAGAGGATCTGGCCACGCAATCCGTGGTTCGGGATGAGACCCACCCCGTCAATAGCCGCGCCCGTCTTCGGACTCGTCCGCTTCCCCCGCCCAAACCAACGCTCGATCGCGTACCGCTCGTACGAGTGGCCATCGGTCGCGACAACGGGATCGCTCATCGCATTGCACGTGATGGGACAGACGAACGCATCGGGTGGATCCAGCTCCGGTCTCGGCTCCGGTCTCGGCTCCGGTCTCGGCTCCGGTCCCGGTTCCGGTCCCGGCTCCGGTCCCGGCTCCGGTCCCGGCTCCGGTCCCGGCTCCGGTCCCTTCTCATCCTCGGCCAGCGCTCCCAGCGGTCGCAACACCCCGCTCGCCCCCTCCTCCCACGCCGCCTCGGCATCGACCTCCTCGACCACCGCCTTCGCCTCCACCACCGCCTCCTCCGCCTCCGCCTTGGCACTGGCCTCCGCCTCCACCTCCGCCGTGGCATTGGCCTCCGCCTCCGCCTTGGCATTGGCCTCCGCCTCCGCCCCCGCCTCCGCCTCCGCCCCCGCCTCCGCCTCCGCCTCGGCCTTGGCCTTGGCCTTGGCCTTGGCCCCGGCCTTTTTCCTCGCCTTCTTCTTCGCATTCTTCCTGGCATTCGCTGCCGCAACCGCCGCCGTCGCATCCCCCGCACCCCCCGCACCCCCCGCGACCCACGCCGTCGCATCTGCATCCGTAACACCCGCATTCACGATCGCAGCCACCCCCGCCGTCGCTGCCGCGACCCCTTCACCGCCACGCCGCGTCGCCACCACCGCTTCGGCCTGGGCTCCGTCGAGTGCAGACAGGGTGGACTGCGTCCGAGGGTGTCCCTGCGCGTCGGCGAGTCCAAAGAGGCGCCGCGCCTCTGCCAGATCCACAGGTCCGCCCACGCCTCGGACATGCATGCAGCCGAGATCGAAAAGCGCCCCTGCGAGGCCTCGGACAACGCCCGCAACCCAGAGGAGGCGCCGCGCCTCTGCGTAGTCGGTCGCTCCCCCTTGTCCGTGGAAGTGCATGGTCCCGAGCAAGTGCATCGCCGGTGCATTCCCCCCCTCGGCGGCAAGGCCGAGGAGGCGACGCGCCTCTACGTAGTTCACGGGTAGACCGCCCTCGCCGCGGTAGTGCATGACGCCAAGTATGAACTGTGTGTGGGGGTGGAACTGCGTAGCCGCAAGGGCGATGAGGCGCAGCCCCTCCTCGCGGTCGACCGACCTGCCCTCGCCGTTGTAATGCGAGATCCCGAGCTGGAGCGATACGTCGGCGCGCTGCACCGCCGCCGGGCCGTAGAGGTGCTGTTGCGGCTCTGCGCGGTCGATCGCCATCCCCGCGCCCACCTCCGTCACCGCCGCGAGGCCGGGTGCTCGCGGCAGCTCCCCGCGGGGATCGCGATGGGTCGCAGGTGGAGTCGCAGGAAGAATCACAGGAGCGCCTTCGAGCAATTCGAGCAGTTCACTCGCGGTCGTTCGAGCAATTCGAGCAGTACGAGCAGTACGAGCAGTTCGAGCAGTTCGGTCGCTGCACATCACCGGTGGCGGAGACAGTGCTTTGATCGGTGTGCTCCGATCGATGTGCTTCGCGTTTGATCGGAGTCCCCGTCGCAAACGCCGTAAAAAAAAAGTGATGCAACTTTTATTTTTTGTTTAGATAACTTTCTCCACACACGGCAGATCTCAGTAAAAAAACCAACCTCATGGCCCTCTCTGCCGTCACAACCGAGCAAGCCGGTGCCGTCTGGCAAGAGCGATTCGGGAGCGGTTGGACAAACGTTAACCCACAGCTCTGTGTCAGAATGGAGAGGGCGTTTAAGGGGTCGGAAAAGAGAGAATTCATTCCGGTACACCTCGGCACGGCCCATTGTTTCACAGCCACGTTTGACATAGAGGGCATGACCATGCACGGCAACCCAGTGCGTCGGTCTAACTCTGCGACCCAGAATGCATCAAAGGACGAAACGATCTTCAAGGACTGGGGGGGAAACGGCGTCTGGAGGAACTACTGCAAGTTTGACAGTGAGCTTTTTAATTCCTGCATCGCCATTGGCCGAAGCCGGACCGCCGTTTATGTGGACTTCACAGTGTATGACATCCGGTTGGTCCTCATGATCCAGTACAACCGCTTCACGCAGCGTGTGCGTCCTATGAAAGCCGCAAAAGCCGTCTCGTGTGACGACCACACCTTGCCGCTGGAGATTGAATATGTCGATTCGGTGCCATCCGCCTACATCTGCCCCATCACTTTGATGCCCATGAAGCATCCCGTGGTAGCTGCCGACGGTCACACCTACGAGCGTGAAGCAATCAAGAGAGCAATCGTTCTGAACCCACACTCGCCGCTGACCAATGTGCCACTGATCCACACCCATCTCGTCACCAACCCGGTCGTCAAGCGGCAACCTAAACTCCGGCTCGAACGTCCACCGCACAAAACTGTGAATGCGCGACTTGTAGTGCACACAAATGTTGGTCTCGTACGTCGCAACCAGGAAGGTTGGCCTCTGCGCTCAGCATTTGGGTAAGACCGCTGCGGCTCGGCCGGTCGTACGTGCGAGTCTCTTCGAGTTGGGCAACGGTCGCATCAATCGACGAGTCGTCGTCATTGTATGCAGTGTCGTGTCGTCCGACGTTTGCGCGGCATCTTCCGCATTCAGATGACTCGAGTGCATGAACAGCCGCCTAATCCAGGATGATCGACAACCGGTAAGGTCAGGACACGATCGGGGCAACGGTTGATGTGCAAGACGAAGAATTCACTCGCAATGAGCTTGATACGGTGCATGCGCACCACGGTGTCTTGGACTAGTCGTTGATGCTCTTTGTTGGCGAAAAAGGTCCGTAAGGACTGTGCATACGTTCTGGACGACACATCGTCTTCCATACGACGACAAGGTCACCGTGTCGGAAGTCTCAATATTTGAAACAGATTTGATTCGATTTTTTTTATGACGGAGGGAGTGCTCCAAAGCGAGCACATAAAAGGTGTCCCAACGCGAGTAGCGTGTAAGAGACGTGGATCTGCTCCGTTTGTTCGTACTGGAAGAGCCGACGACGATACTTGTCAATCCAACCGAAGGTATGCTCGATGCGCACTCGTTTTTTTTCGTGTTGTCGTCGTGAGTTACGACATCTACGACGCATGATACGCGGCAAGAAGCCACGCTGATACGCATCATCGCAATTGCGGCGTGAGTCGTATCCGCGATCCGCAAAGACTTCGATGCGACGGAGGTTGATCGGCATGGAAGACAACATCGGAGTGAAGAGGCGGAAATCGGACGTATCGGCCGGATCGCACCGCAGGTTGTGCACAATTGCCGTCTTGATCCGTGAGTGCGGATATCTTGAGTGCCTTCCGTCCCCGATCCACAGGATTACGGCCAAGACCGACACGGCCGAATGCATTTGTGACATGCGTCGAGTCCACGATGTCATGCTTTGATGGATGGTTCCGAACGTGCTGCTGAAGCAGGGACGCATACGCGTCATGAACGATGCCTGACTGGATCCATCGACGTGTGTGCTTGAAGACGGTGATGTAGGACGCAGTTGTGGGTTGCAGTTCTCGCCATTGCATTCCGGTGCGAACGAGCTTGAAGAGGCAATCAATTGCCTCTGACGGATCAAGCGAGAGTGGGCGACGCTAGGGTCGACTCGCCTCGTGTTGGGTGATACCAAGTAA
>CATOSE010000131.1:0-153370 GCA_951812265.1 Taphrorychus bicolor | reverse complement strand
GGGGCGATAAAAAAGACAAAATATTAAAAATGTTACTGGCAAATAATTCGTAAACGGGTTGAACAAAAATGATTGAAGTTATCCTATTGGTTGCGAATTTCGGCGCTCTTTAAAAAAACTAATTACATTTGTTTACTAAAATAATTAGGGAAGCCAATAATTGACCCTATCAAAATTTACATGGGATTTCCTATGTCCCGCCCGACGATGCAACACCCGGTATACGTACAAAGACTGTTATTAGTTTGTATAAAAAATTTTATATAGAGCTATTAAAAAAAAATTGAAAACTCCTGGCCTTAATCACTCTAGTTATCAGTTTATTCGGATTAATAATTCCTTACTCAACACTCTTATCAGTTGATTTCCTTGTTTTATAGTCACTAGACATTTTGCTACACTCTCAGTCATCATCCACCTTGAATCACCATTTCTATGATCTTATGGAAAAACCTAATTTGCGTTCGAAAGCCTTGAAATTTTCGGTACTACTATTTTTAGTTAAGCAATCTGAAATTGGCCTACATTTTTGTAACGCCCTGTGTATTTAAAATTGCTAACTCACTCTGTATTGAGTTCTTATATTATTTATAGTCACTCTGGATATATACTTATAAAAATTATTATAAATTTCCATTCAACTTTTGACTTAAAGCTCTTCACACTTCCTAAAAGTGTTCAAATTTTCATCTACCACACAGTCTAAGAGTTTAAAGTTCATGTTTACATTTCGGAAAATCTCAGCTGACAGTTGACGTTCAGTGGGAGGAGCCAAATCCCGAATGCTTTTGATACCCTAGTTAAAGGGCGATCTTTGGAACCATTCTGGATTTTTGCGCCAAAATTTGCCTCTTTTGGTTCGAAATTTAATTAAGTCCAACCCGCGACATCCCATCGAAAGGTGCCGAAAAGAAAACATTTCAAGGTATCCCCTGGGTTAGAAGTTCGACTGGATTCACGGTCTCGGCACAAATAGACCCCAAAGTGGCAGTTTGAAATTTAAAGTTTAAAAATTGGTCAAAATTTCAAATTTAAAGCTAGGACCTTAATTTTCGGCCAGTTCAAAGGCCCATATAGTACACCTATAATGGGCTATCACAATATCTACGCCCCTGGGATGACTGTAAAACAGCTGCTGCTCGGAAAAAGAAAAACCAAGCCTCTCTACTAAGTAACGAAAGGGAAAATAGCAAAATTAAACAGGCACCTCAAGAACGCCAAAGAAATCTTGGCTGATCAATTACCTGAGGTTGATAGTCTAGAAGAGCTCGAGAAAGAGTGAAACCAAAAAGTATTGGTGTGACAGTTATGTCCCTCCAAGTAGAAAGAGACATCAGTTTGTGGAGCCTGATTTTGCCTTTGTGGCGGTATCATCGGCACCATCTATTTCTGCCCAGTCTGATAGTAATATCCATGCCCATCCTGTTGATGCAAATAAGACTAAAACCATTATCTGCTGAAACTGTCAAAAAACTGGCTACCTTAATAGAGATTGTCATAATCGCAGAAAAACTCATTGCTCTAGATGTGGATTTGTCAAAAAAAGGCTACACAAAGAAGTCCATACCATGAAGAAGCTTAATATGAATCTGGGACAATACATCAAGACCATAGGACAACGGAAAATCATCTTGGAAAAGCGTCTCCAGGAGCAGAAGCTGCTGGAAAACAGCAACCGGCTCCGAAGAGCATACCATCAGAGACCATCCCTTCAGGTCCTCTAGGAGCGAGAGAACGTTGCTGCGGGCCTAAAAACTGAAGATGCGGAAATCTTCTACCGCAGTCTCCACAAAAAAGAGGTCGAAAATTCCCCGATCCCAACGCTGACCAGGTGGCTCAGGAAATTGAGGAGACATTGAGAACAAGACTGCCACCACCAACAGACCGACGACAACATCAAAGAAGTCACTTCGGTCAGGCACTTGAAAGAGAACCTGACCAAAGTGGCTACCTGGAAGACGACGGAATTCCTATATACCTTTACAAATTGTTACCAGCGGCAAGGGAGTACCTGGAGAGATATATAACGAATATCTTGATGGCCAGAGAGAAATTCATGGAAGCAGACGTCCGAGCCAGCGTGGTGCTTATCCAAAAAAAGGGAGATACGACCAACCCTGCTAATTACAGACCCATCTCGCTGCTGAACACTGATTATAATATGTGTACGGCGGTGATGACGCAAACAATAAAAGAAGCACTCCCCCAGTGGGCGCTCCCTCCAAAACATCTTGCTCAAGACAACACGTAAGGCTCCACGCATGGCCTACTCCTGGAGAAGAGTATATCACTGGTCGCAAGACTTCACAGAGTTGAAAGCTACTCCTCGTGATATGATTTTACAAATGCTTACGACACCGTTTACCACAAAAGCCTAAAGAGGACCCCAAGAAATTGGCAGAGATGGCGCCGGCGGCCGAAGTGGGGCTGAGCCTGAACGTAGCAGGGTGCGGCCAGGACTCCAGAGACGCCCAGGACGAGGACGAGGACGATCGAGCCTCATTCCTGCCGCAAATGGGAGTACGGATATAGATACCTCGGCTTGGACCAACCCGGCAAAACTCAACAAAATCCTGCGGCTATATATGAAGTTGACGTCTAGGAGGCCAACGACATCAAGAAGTGCCGCCAAAATACGGTGAGGTTGGCACATGCAAAATACATCAACCGCCTTGAAGAGCAAAAAGATAGAGAAGAGAAGAAGGAACCAAAGAGAAGGAAGAGGAGATTGATACAGATGTAATGAAAAACCTCTGGAAAAGAAGGAAGTCGGGAAGCAAGGGAGATCACTTCGCCCACTGCCTCATCGCCTTTGATAATGTCTGCCGCAGTAGTAGACAAAACGTCAGGAAGCAATTCCATTGGACCACGGCCTTATAGCCCGGAAAACACTTTAGATAGTAATGCCGTCAATTTTTTGAAGTGCAGCATACTCAGCTTCGAATTTATTTCCTGGAATTTCTTTTTCCTCAGATCCTCGCTCTTCTTGAGAGTGATTTGGCTTATTAATCGCTTCTACCGCTGGCACAATATCCACCTCAGTACTTACTCTGGATTCTGGGAATTCAAAACCCTCAAGGTAATTCAAAAGGTCTGAGTCGTGTTCAGACTGTTCGTCTTCAAAGTTGGGACTGTTTGGCGCAGTTTGGGGCAAAGGGGCATCAGATGGCTGTTCCTGCTTTTTTGTTTCATAACATTTATGGCAGTTTTGGACGTAGCTAGCCACATCTTTGTGCATCCCAGGCCAAAAGTATTGCTCTCTAATGTTGCGTAACGTCTGTTTATGGGACAGGTGTTTCATTTGGTCCAGTGAAACATGATTTGCGCCGAGAGGTTATAGGGACTACCAATCGATTTCCGGCTACTTGTTTTCTAAGTAAAAGGTTGTCTTGCACAGTAAATCGACGCAGTAACCTTTTTTGTGCAGGAAGTAGATCTTCAGATTTCCTGTTCTCCAACAACTTTACTAAGGACTTGGTGCTTCTTAGTTGCCGTACTTTTCTGTCCTCGAGCTACTTGGCTAAATAAGGTAGCTTCAGTAACCTCATAAACTCCTGCTTTATCTTGGTGAAACTCCTGAGACTGTGAGAGTTCTATGTCTCCCTTTGTCCAGCTGCCTTGCAGTAGGAGCTTTGTCAGGATTTGTGTCAAAATCTTATAGCGTTTATGAGTGAGCAGCACCGAGTTTCAACTACTAATATATTCTAGGCTTTGAGGATGGCTTATTGCTTATGAATGAAGCCTAAAACTTTTGTTTCCAACTTTAAGAAACACTTAATAAAAAGTCGAAACATTGGCCTCTTTATAAAATAAGTGAGGTATTAAAAACCCCTCGAATTATAACATCCAGAGTTGAAGTGGCATAAGTAACGAAAATCAGCTTAAATAATAAGATTATATCATGATATCAAGACACTCTTCTCTTAAGATTAAACAATATGTTTTTAGCAACAAAGGTGATCCTTTTTGCATGGTAGATGGCTCTTAATCCGAAAACCAACCCATAGTGCCCTGTATCTGTCGGTTATCGATACTGAAATGAAGTGCAAAGAAGTTAGTCACCAATTTCTCGATAAACCGATCTGGATACTAGATTCGAGGGCGACCCCTCATCAGTACAGCTTTGGCTGGTCGAGCGAATTAAATGAGCATTAGCAATTTAAAGAAAATAGCGGTTGTGTCGTAAGTTTAATGCCAACACATGAAAATATTACCGCTCCAGGTCAAAAAAACCACTGATAAGGGTTGTTTATTTGGAAACGTCATACAGTTGGCTATGAAAGGTCATAAGAAAAGAATGAAGAAACAAAACTCCATCTACAATCTAAAGTGTCCAGTAGAATTTCTTCCTGGCGTCTACGGCGTCTATGGCGTCTACAGAGGCGGCACACATCATCAAAGGCGATGGGGCAATGTAATTAATTCACGCAAATAAGAGAACACACTGTTTTTTTCAAACAAATAATATATTCACACAACTTTGGTTCCTATTATAGAAAGAAAAATAAATATGTTAAGTTTCTGTAATACTTTCTTCTTGGCTCTCTGATGAATCTTCAACTATAGTTGGTTCCGCAGATATAATCATGGCCAAGGTTTCAGGCAAAAATGTGTTTGCTTTCCTTTTTTTTACTGGTCGCATACTACTTAGGAAGGGATCTGAACTAAGCAGAAGGCGATTAAAAATATATTGGTTGCAATATTCTCTGGAAAACTTCCTCGCAAAATCTTGGCGGTAACATCTAAAATGTTTGTTGCGAGCTTCAGCTGCTTCCTCGGAAATCTGGGCGATTGGTAACAATGCCTTTTCGATGGTGACTGCGCCAGGGATTAAAACCTTGTGCATAGTTGGCGTCATGGGATGCCATTCATATAAATTAACATAAATACGAGCAATTTTTAAAGCATATCTATCATATCTCGCAGGATTAATTTGGTACCCGCTTGAAATTGCTTCTAGAATAATGACTTCTAGTCTGTAAATTAAATCACAGCTGATGCCTGTTATTTCTGAAGCTAATCTCGGTTTCTCAAAAAACCTTCTGCTGGTATTTCCATAGTTTGTAATCCCGAAATTAGATTCAGGCATATCTACTATTAGACCTGTTTCAGTGCGAAACCTGTCTTGTATATGTCTTTTTGTTCACTTTTCTATGTCTTTCTCTTCTTGCGATTTTTCTGTGTATTTCTTTACTTTTAGTTTGTAAGCTAAATGTAGAATACTCTCAAATATTCGAATTCTGCCGTGTAATACCTATATGCCGAATTCAAGGACTTCAAAATGTACATCTCTTTTATACTCAAATTTATTGAAATTCTTAGATGTTGCTCCACACATGTAGCACTTACTTGTAGGCTTTGTGCCTGTGGCTGCGTTGCAGACCTTTCTGTCTACCATTACCATTATAAACATGTGTTTAATAATTTTTTTCCCTGCTATATCGACCTCTGTTAGGACAAAAGAGCTAATAGCGCTTTTAACATGTCTTATTTCCTCTTCAGTGACATCATTATTTTCCTTGATAAAACGGAATCTTATTGGTCGAAAAAAACGCGGGGAACAGGAGGTTAGATTTTCCATAAAACTTGTTCATTATTACAATCCTTTACAAACTAATTTAAGAGGCACTAAGCAGCTTTGAAAAAGGTTTTCATCGGAATCGGTATCAATTTTAAGTTTTTGCTTAAACTGTGATTGTTGAGACTCACCGCAGCCCCATTTACTAATTATTAAGGATTCACGCCCTTTCCTTCTTGCTGAAAGTTATCAATACCTCTTCTAGGTACTCCGATAAACGCCTAACGGTAACATCTATTAAGGGCTGTAACTGAGCTTCGGCACTGGTACTCGTTATCGTATATGATTCTTGAGGTGGATGGCATTCCTTCTTGGCTTTTTGTAAGGCACTGTAGCACGGAAAATACTTCTTGCTGGTGTTTTTTATAATTTCGTACTGTCTTTGTGTCAAATCGGCATCTAGGGTTGCCCTTTACTTGATTTCTTACGATAGAATTCTTTTTTATATTTAGTTGCTCGGGTCGGAGTACTGGTGATATCTTTAAGGATATTTGATGAATCTCTCTTACCAGATTTTCCCATCTCCACTTGCGCAGCATGTATTATGATATTTTTTTCAAATGCAGAACGAAGTTTTTCAGTCTTTCGTCATTTACTCCTCTCATTTGTCTCTTCGAAAGATTTGGATGATCGATCTCGCCGCTTTTGAGCAGCCTGAACAACAGGGACTTCAAACGTACCTTCCAGCCTTGTAATGAGTTTTGGTCCACCTTTGTTTAATCCCTGATTTGGAATGGGCAAAGCCTCGTTTAATTTTGCATATAAATTGGGCAAATTTTGTCCTTTCATGCGGCCAAAAAAATATTGTCGCGTCACAATCCTTACTCTCAACGCAGCTGTAATTTTATACATTTTATTGCTAAATATCTGCAATTCCATCAAAACTGAATTTTTCCGAACGTTTCCGGAGACGTTTTTGCTAGCATTTATCAGGAAAATGTAAAAATAATATATATTATTAAAACCATAGCCCGATCTAACCCGATTCACAAACAAGCACACTAGAAAATTCCGCTTTCGAATCAAAACTTACAAAGAAGACATACCTTCCCAATTTTCAAATCTTTTAGTTCTGCCCTATTTTATTGCCAAAATTACCGAAAAGTCTTAATGAAGATCTGAACCATAGTATTTTACTTGTTTACTTCAACTAGCGTTAGACTCTGCCGAAAACTTGGTGTTTGGAAATTTTCGAACGTCGAAACTTTGAAAGGTTTCTATAAAATTTCCGGTCACTTTCCCAATTTTCATAATTTTTAGATCAGCCCAACTATATTGCCAAAATTAGCGGAGAGCTTCCACAATGATTGAAACTACAATATTTTACTTGTTTAGATTCCGCAGAAAATTTTCTCTTTGGGAATTTTTGAATGTCAAAACATTGATATGTTTGTAGAAAATTTCCGATAACTTTCTCGATTTTCAAAATTTTCCGTTTTGCCCAGCCATATTGCCAAGATTACCGGAAAGCCTTAATGAACATTTTACTTGTTTACTTCAACTAGTGTTAGACTCTGCGGAAAACGTAGTTTTTGGACATTTTCGACCGTTGAAACTTTGAAAGGTTTGTGGAATGTTTCCGGTAACTTTCTCAATTTTCAAAAATTTTAGTTCAGCCCAACTATATTGACAAAATTATCGGAAAGCTTCCACAATGATTGAAACCACAATATTTAACTTGCTTAGGCTCCGCAGAAAAAAAAAAAAAAAACTCTTCCCTTTGGAAATTTTTGAATGTCAAAACTTTGATATGTTTCTGAAAAATTTCCAGTAACTTTCAAAATTTTCAAAGTATTTCGTTTTGACCAACCCTAGTTCCAAAATTACCGAAAAGCCTGAGTGAAAATCGAAACAACAGTATTTTACTTTTTTATTTCAACTAGCGTTGGACTCGGCGGAAAATTTTTTCTTTGGAAATTTTAGAATGTCCAAACTTCGAAAGGTTTCTAGAAAATGTTCGGTAACTTTCCCAATTTTCAAAATTTTCCGTTTTGCCCAGCCCTATTGCCAAGATTACCGGATATCCTAAATAAAGATCGAAACTACAGCATTTTACTTGTTTACTTCAACTAGCGTTAGACTCGGCGAAAAACTTTTTCTTTGAAATTTTTAAAATGTCCAAACTTTGATATTTTTCTGGAAAATTTTCGGTAATTTGCCGATTTTCAAATTTTTCCGTTTTGCCCATCTCTATTTGCCAAGATTACCGGAAATCCCTCATAAAAATCGAAACCACAATATTTTACTTGTTTAGAGTCCGCAGAAAATTTTCTCTTTCGGAATTTTTGAATGTCAAAACTTTGATATGTTTCTGAAAAATTTCCGATAATTTTCCAAATTTTCAAATTTTTTGTTTTGCCCAGCCCTATTGCCAAGATTATCAGAAATTCTTAATAAAGATCGAAACCACAGTATTTTACTTGTTTTTTTCAATTAGCTTTAGAATCGGCAAAAAATTTTTTCAAGGAAATTCTAGAATGTCCAAACTTTGAAAGGTTTCTAGAAACTTTCCGGTAACTTTCCCGACTTTCAAAATTTTCCGTTTTGCCCAGCCCTAATGCTAAGATTACCGGAAATTCTTCATAAAAATCGAAACCACAGTATTTTACTTGTTTACTTCAACTAGCGTTAGACTCTGCGGAAAACTTGGTTTTTGGAAATTTTCAAACGTTGAAACTTTGAAAAGGTTTGTGGAATATTTCCGGTAACTTTCCCGATTATCAAAATGTTCCGTTTTGCCCAGCTCTATTGCCAAGATTACCGAAAATCCTTAATAAAAATCGTAACGACAGTATTTTACTTGTTTACTTCAACTAGCGTTGCATTTATCGGATTTTTTTTTTTTAATTTTAGAAGGTCCAAACTTCGAACAGTTTCTGGAAAATTTCCGGTAACTTTCCCGATTTTCAAAATTTTTTGCTTTGACCAGCCCTATTGCCAAGATTACCGGAAATCCTTAATTAAAATCGAAACTACAGTATCTTATTTGTTACTTCAAGTAGTGTTAGACTCTACAGAAAACTTGGTTTATGGAAATTTTCGAACTTTGAGACTTTGAAAGGTTTGTGGAATATTTCCGGTAACTTTCCCAATTTTAAAAATTTTCCGTTTTGCCCAACCCTATTGCCAAGATTACCGGAAAGCCTTCATAAAAATCGATAAAAATCGATTCAAGTAGCGTTAGACTCTGCGAAAAACTTGGTTTTTGGAAATTTTCGAATGTTGAAACTTTGAAGGGTTTCTGGAAAATTTCCGGTCACTTTCATGATTTTCAAAATTTTCCGTTTTGCCCAGCCCTATTGCTAAGATTACCGGAAATCCTTAAAAAAAATCGAAACCACAGCATTTTATTTGTTTGCTTCAACTAGCGTTAGAATCTGCGGAAAACTTGGATTTTGGAAATTTTCAAACGTTGAAACTTTGAAAAGATTTGTGGAATATTTCCGGGAACTTTCCCGATTCTCAAAGTTTTTCGTTTTGCCCAGCACTATTGCCAAAATTATCGGAAATCCTTAATAAAAATCGAAACCACAGCCTTTTACGTGTTTTCTTCAACTAGCGTTAGACTCTGTGGAAAACTTGGATTTTAGAAATTTTCAAACGTTGAAACTTTGAAAAGGTTTATGGAATATTTTCCGTAACTTTCCCGATTTTCAATGTTTTCCGTTTTGCCCAGCTCTATTGCCAAGATTACCGGAAATTCTTCATAAAAATCGAAACCACATTATTTTACTTATTTACTTCAACTAGCGTTAGACTCTGCGGAAAACCTGTTTTTTGAAAATTTACGAATGTTGAAACTTTGAAAGGTTTCTGGAAAATTTCTGGTCACTTTCATGATTTTCAAAATTTTCCGTTTTGCCCAACCTTATTGCCAAGATTACCGGAAGTCCTTAATAAAAATCGAAACCACAGCATTTTACTTGTTTTCTTCAACTAGCGTCAGACTCTGTGGAAAACTTGGATTTTAGAAATTTTCAAACGTTGAAACTTTGAAAAGGTTTATGGAATATTTCCGGTAACTTTCCCGATTTTCAATGTTTTCCGTTTTGCCCAGCTCTATTGGCAAGATTACCGGAAATTCTTCATAAAAATCGAAACCACAGTATTTTACTTATTTACTTCAACTAGCGTTAGACTCTACAGAAAACTTGGTTTATGGAAATTTTCGAACTTTGAGACTTTGAAAGGTTTGTGGAATATTTCCGGTAACTTTCCCGATTTTCAAAATTTTTTGCTTTGACCAGCCCTATTGCCAAGATTACCGGAAATCCTTAATTAAAATCGAAACTACAGTATCTTATTTGTTACTTCAAGTAGTGTTAGACTCTACAGAAAACTTGGTTTATGGAAATTTTCGAACTTTGAGACTTTGAAAGGTTTGTGGAATATTTCCGGTAACTTTCCCAATTTTAAAAATTTTCCGTTTTGCCCAACCCTATTGCCAAGATTACCGGAAAGCCTTCATAAAAATCGATAAAAATCGATTCAAGTAGCGTTAGACTCTGCGAAAAACTTGGTTTTTGGAAATTTTCGAATGTTGAAACTTTGAAGGGTTTCTGGAAAATTTCCGGTCACTTTCATGATTTTCAAAATTTTCCGTTTTGCCCAGCCCTATTGCTAAGATTACCGGAAATCCTTAAAAAAAATCGAAACCACAGCATTTTATTTGTTTGCTTCAACTAGCGTTAGAATCTGCGGAAAAGTTGGATTTTGGAAATTTTCAAACGTTGAAAGTTCGAAAAACTTTGTGGAATAATTCCGGTAACTTTCCCGATTTTCAAAAATTTTCGTTTTGCCCAGCCCTATTGCCAAGATTACCGAAAATCCTTATTACAAATAGAAACCACAGTATTTTATTTGTTTACTTCAACTAGCGTTAGACTCTGCGGAAAACTTGGTTTTTGGAAATTTTCGAACGTTGAAACTTTGAAGGTTTCTGGAAAATTTTCACAATAATTGAAACCACAATATTTTACTTGTTTATACTCTGCACAAAATTTCCTCTTTGCGAATTTTTGAATGGCATAACATTGAAATGTTTCTGGAAAATTTCTGGTAACTTTCCCAATGTTCGCAGAATTTCGTTTTGCACAACACTAGTTCCAAAATTACCGAAAAGCCTCAGTGAAAATCGAAACAACAGTATTTTACTTGTTTAATTCAACTAGCGTTAGACTCGTAACTTCTAAAGGTTTCTAGAAAATGTCCGGTAATTTTCCCGATTTTCAAAATTTTTCGTTTTGCACAGCTCTATTGGTAAAATTACCGGAATATCTCAATGTGGATTGAAATCACAATATTTTACAAATCATATTGTTGAATAAGTTTCAAATCTGCGCATCCGAATGCACATTGCTCATTTTCATAAATATCGATCAATTACATTTTTGAGTTATTCTAGTTTTGTCGACAAAGGAAAGTTTCCGTTTTTGGAGATTAGAGTGCAGATAAAAACAATAAAATCATTCCTGTTATCAGAGTAGGTATACTAATAATAAGTGAGCTAATAAGATTAATAGTTAAGTAGGTGATAGGTGATAGGTGAATTGGGGATTAATACTGTTTTACTTTTTTTCTGAAGTCGTATTTCTTTTAGAGTTAGAATAACAAATACCTAGGGGAAGTTCTTCTCAGTAAAATATAAGAAAATGTTTTAAAAAAAAGCATGGGTCAGCAAGTGTTTTGCTTCCTAGCAACAAGATGTAAAGTTTTTTTTAAAAAATTGAGCTTTTTTTTAATAGCATCGAAACGCTTTTATCTAAATATTTCACAATTTGTTTAAAATATTTATCGTACACATATAGGACTAACTAGATTTGATTCAAATTTCCAATAGTCGTACCGAGAAGCAGGCAAATCGATTATTTTATATAAAAATGGAAATTTAGATGTTTCATGACTATTATAATGTTCTTGGCTAGTAAGGGGCCTTTATCACCATTGGTTGAGTCTTGTCAAAATCGTCAGGCACTACGTCACTGTTAGTAACGTCATTAATCAATTATGTCAAATTTTTGTTTACTTTTGCTTTTGGTGTTCATCGCTTTTGTACTTTACTTTTGTTTTTGTTTCTCATAGAGATGTTTTTATTCTAAACTGGACTTTCTTCCTAGATTTTTCATTTTCAAGTTCAAGTGTGCTTCCTAATAATTCTAATGGATATAGTATCTTCCAATTTTCTGCCCGGAGACCCGAGGCTCGTGGATCAGATTGTTTGCGAACTAAAGTCCCAAGGTATTTTCGATCAGTTTCGAAAGGAATGTATTTCCGACGTAGACACGAAACCCGCTTATCAAAATTTGAGGCAGAGGGTCGAGGGCAGCGTTATGAGTTTTCTGCAAGAGAAAAAGTTTTCTGCGGACAGCAATAAGAACCAGCTTAGGGAGCAGTTACGAAAAAACATCACTGAGTAAGTTGGCCTTGGTAGGGGTCCCCACATGCAATAATTTTTTTAAGAAGTAGCGGTGTTTTTTTCAAGGCAGTAGCAGTGACTATCTGACCTTAACATCAACAAGTTAGAATACGTAGCTATTTATTGCCATGTGCCCAAACCTTGTTTACAGATGGCTTATGTTAAATGTTGTTTTGGGTGTGACATTTCCTACCACCCTCAGGCCGCCGTCACACAGAAAGAAGCAGAAGTGTCAATAACGTCATTACACATGTCCATGCTTATTTTAGCTTTTATCTGATGGGTTTAACTTCAACTATCAAATTACGCTCCATTCTGCTTTTAACCAAATTTCGCTGTATGTGACTTCGCCCTGAGACTCAATTTTACAAGTTACCCATAAATTGGGTTCAGCTATACTCAACTGATACTTGAACCTGCCTGTTGTGCCAAAAACAGGCAGAAAACAATATGTTTACTGCCTCATAAACACATGCTACAGTTATTTTTGCTCTGCTGCAGTAGTATTGGTGAAATTTGATGTTAAGTAGTGGCAGTATTAGGAAATGTCAAATAATATTCAACATCACTGTCATGATGATAACTTCTTTTTAAGGAACAAAAATTACTAGATTATTAAAATAATGAGTTATTTTTAGTTTTTATCTACCTCTCAATAGAAAAAATAATGTAAGATACACATTTCATAATTTACGTTACTCATTGTTTCACTCCTTATTTTGCAAACTTGGATTCATGCGCCAATGGCCTGTCTTATTAAACTTATATTTTAATATACTACACCACAACCTATTCATATAAAAGCTTTTATTCCGCCCCATTCAACCAAACTCCAAAAAAAAGCAAAACAAACAGCTTGGAGAAAGCCAAAAAACACAGGACCACTGGAATCAGAACTTTGAGCAATAACGTAAACAAAAACAACAGCCAGGATAACGACAAAGCCCTATACTACATAAACACCAATGAAAATGTGAATAGGATCGAGTTGGCTGACATATGGGAAAAGGAAATACTTAGAAACAGGGATATAATATTACAGACAAAGAAAGGCTTCCTGCTCAATTCAAATTCAAGCAAAGAGGCATTAAAAAAGCCCTAGAAAATATTAAAACAACAAACTTCATCTCTAGTTTCTCCGAAACCTCTTCCAACACTAAAGCATAAAACAAAACTAACGAGCAAGAAGCCTCCTACTCTGCAGTGTTGCACAACTTGGAAGAATAGGTACATCACAGACGAGCAAATTTCAGGCCACCTAAATGCAATAAACATTAAACACCATTATTAAACCCACATCATTTATAAATCATCATATTGCGCATTGCGTCCTATCAATAGTTAGAAACGTGTTGGATCGCAGGTGTAGGACAAATCACTTTCTCGAAATCGCCAACGTTTTGACTTTTATTTTTAGGTCTTCATCAGGGCTTTTTCAGTCAGTGTTTCAGTCAGACGTTCTTCACTGACTGAAAAAGCCCTTAGGAAGACCTAAAAATAAAGGTCGAAACGTTGGCGATTTCGAGAAAGTGAAGTGGCTATTTGTCCTACACCTGCGATCCAACACCTTTCTAATCATTTGTAAGACTAATATCTGGGGCATAAGAGCCTATGAGATGATCATCAAATAGCACAGTTCCTATCAAATAGAAAATTGATAGTCAGAGGAGGAAATGAACTATCTGATTCATTTCAACCACAGCAAGGGGTACTACAAGTATCACCCTTATCACCACTTCTATACAAGCTCTACTGTTACCATATACATCAGATGGCTAACAATCGCAACCCCCTCAAAACAGAATTCTTACGTGCTTCAATTCTCTCATGACCCTGCTCTGATAGCTCATGGAAAAACGATGACATAGCCCATAAAACAATTGCAGAATATAGTCAGATCTATAACAGAATGGTTTCGAGTTTCGTACTTGGAGACTCAAAGCAAACCCGCAGAAATCCCATCTAATAATCTTCAACCACAACATTAAACACAACTCTCCCACAATACGCCTGTGCAACCAAACTCTGAGGGCATCTCCAACAGTCAAGTACTTAGGAGTGACAATAGATCAAAGAATGAATTTCCTGGCATTTCCTTCATGTCAAGGCAGTAAAATGGAAATGCCTCTAAAAATCAAAACACTTCAGAAGAGTGACATACAAAAATGAGGGAGTGTCAACAAAGACAGCCACACATATCTACAAGTCTATATGTCGACCTCTCCTAGAATACATGCATCAGCAATGCATACAGCAACTGCAAGCAATCAGCACTACAAAAGATACAAACAGCAGAAACAACAGCACTACGAAGCATTACTAGGCTTCAACACCCAAACAACCTTTTTACAACTCATCCAATGAATGGTTATATGCAAGGACTAACATAACTCCCCTCCCAGAGAGACTAAAAACTTTGACAACAACATTTGCAAAAAAAAAAACATCAACCTTGCAGTTACTGGACTATTTGTGTTTAACAAGAAACCCAAACAGTAGACCTGCTAAAAAGCACCCGACTACAACATATATGATGACGCCCATGACATTTAACAGACGATTTCAAAATTCGGGAACCTATGCGATTTCGACTACTAACGGTTTTGGGTGATGCTCTGAGAGTATTCCTATCCTTTGTTTTTTCAATAAGAATGTAAAGATGGCAATACACTCAGATCGGTTTATCTGGTGTCATCTAGTATTCAAATAATTTTGGTGAATGAAAATCGTTTATATATGCGCCACCATGACAGTAGCGGTGACTTTTGACTTTACTTTTACTGCCTAGGACTTTTTTGCTACTTTTTTGGTCTCTGGATTTGAAAGCCCACTTTAGGTGTACGTATGGAGAAAACAAATGACGTACTTTTAGTCCGCTTGAAAAAATAGTAGATTATGTCACTAGGAGTAAAAGTGGGTCTTTTCGTGCTGAGCCCAGAGATTGACGGCCGAAGCGAAGCTGAGGCCTGCAACTGGGCGAAGCACAAAAAGACCTTTTACTCCGAGTAACATATACTATTTTTTTTTCAAGCATGCAAGAAATAAGAAATCTATTTAAAAGTGGTTCAGTTTTGCAATTTTCTCTCATCCTCTTTAAGCGGGTCTAGGTACTTACCCAATTGTGTATATTATTTGTAAAATACATAGAATATGTTAGACTGGTGGTTTTCAATGTTCAATGGTTTTAATGTATTAAATAATAACCAATGATTATGGTAAACTAAGAATTTGTAGCATTATTTTCAATACTAAATTAATAAATGTCACATTGACAGATAAATATGATGACGCGCATGACATTTAACAGACGAATTCAGAATTCGAGAACCTATGCGATTTCGACTAATAACGGTTTCGGATGGTGCTCTTGAGTGCTCTGAGAGTATTTCTGTCCTTTGTTTTTTCAACAAGAATGTAAAGATGGCAATACAGTCAGATCGGTTTATCTGGTGTCATCTATTATTAAAATAATTTTGTTGAATGAAAATCGTTTATATATGCGCCACCATGACACTAGCGGTGACTTTTGACTTTACTTTTACTGCCTAGGACTTTTTTGCTACTTTTTTGGTCTCAGGATTTGAAAGCCCACTTTAGGTGTGCGTATGGAGAAAACAAATGACGTACTTTTAGTCCGCTTGAAAAAAAAATAATTTTTTTCCTGTTTTTAATAAGTATGAAGTAAAATGTTGTACATCATACGTCCGGCAACGAGATGGCTGCATTTGTCCTAATGTTTTTTTGCCCTAAAAATAGACAAGTGACATTGATGACATTTCAGGAGTTTATGAATAGGAATGTCAAACATATGTTCTTACTATATTTACTATTTCGTAGTATTACCATCGACGTACTATCCCACTATCTTTCGACAGTGTTTTTATTATTATAAGAATATTAAACTGTACTAAAACTGATAAAACTAGTAAAGAAAAATTAAATGTTGTTTTGCCAGATCGGTAGTGAATAACTAACTGTGTACCTGTCATCCTCCAAGAAAGGAATGAATCGTCTCCAACAGAAAATATTAAATATTTCTTAAGGCGTTGAGGCTTTGCTTACCTTAACAGCATAAACTAGTCACTTTTTCCTGACTGACAACATATAAAGCTGGATATTTTTCGTTTAACTTAGTAACCTAACTATTACTTTACTGAATTTCTGCTTTATCGGAAATCTATCTTTTTTTTAATCACTAAATACACAACATGACCATACAGTCATTGAATCATTCCTATAATTTTTCTTAAAAAAGGAGGATATCTGATAAGTGTTGAAATTTGGTAAAATAATTAGTTTATTAAAATTAATAACAGTAGGTAGCAGACTGGTAGCTTATAAAACTGGGTCTAGTCTATGTCCATATTTATATTTTGCGAGGAAAAGTCTCCAGCAAACCTGCAATGCACCAGCGCGTGTAACGATGCGCTGCATCTTGGCTATCTAGATATCTTTTTTGTTTCACTTATTAAGGTTACTATTCGTGTAGGTACACTAAATCTCATATTGTCTAGTATCCGAAGATGCATATATTCTGCATGTTTCGGACCCAGTGGCCAAAAGTACATCCAGGGAATATGCAGATAGTATGTATAATCACTCACACAATTGCCCTGTTTATGAATCCATCCTCTCTGTTAGTTTTTCAATAGTATGGTAATTTCTTGATTTTTCGTGGTTCTATGCGGGCTTTGACAGAGAACTCGTCAAACGTGCCCTCAAAACATCTATAGCAATATCACTAAGTTCGCTAATGATTTGTTAATAACGTAGATCATTTAGGCAACAGACCATCACAGCATACATTCAATATCTTTAATTACTTTCAGAAGTTTTAATAAACTACGGAAAGTTCATTCTTCTCCAACGAGATCAACAATTTTGTGTTTAATTGAGTGATCTGTTTTATAACCAAATACTTTTAAATTTTCATGAATAAAATCCTTCCAGTTGTCGTTTTCCGAAAGAAAACTCACAAAAGGATATAGAAAGCCTCAAAGTTATTAGTTTTCGTTATTGATCAACTCAATGACGAGTGACTACTTCTTCATCTCAGGATAGTCTGTTCTTGTAAACAGTTTCTCAAAACGATCACTGATCCTCCAGTTCCTCTATGATTTCCAAGTTTATTTAAGTTAGCAATTTCGCTGTCAAAATCTTTAAATTTTGCTGGAGAAATTCCTTCCAGCTATTCTTTTCTGATAAAAGTATATAGAAAACTTAAAACTCCAGTTTTTTCCGTTTTTGTTATTGGTCAGCTCAATGACAAGTAGAATCTAAGGTGTTTTCCAGGCTTTGAAGCCGTGTTCCAATGGAATTTCTTCCTGACGTTTCATCTACAGTGTGGCAGACATTATCAAAAGCGACGAGGCAATACGCGAAGTGATCTCTCGTGCTTGCAAAAAGCAAAAGAGATCACTTCGCCTCGACGAAACGTCAGGAAGAAATTCTATTGGACCACGGCTTCAAAGCCCGCAAAACAATTTAGATTGTATTTTGACCGGCCGTGAAAGCCTTCGCAGTCAATGACAAGTGTCTACTTCTTGGTCGTTTCTTCATGACTCTTCAATCCACCATGGATTTGTGAACTGTACCTTAGAGTAACTACTACTTCCCTCAAGTTCTGTGTTGTTTCCAGTTTTGTAACTAAATTCTGTAGTAAAGAAAATTCTTCAGGTAGTCCTTTCTCCAGAAAGAAACTGATAAAAATGTATAGAAAATCTTAAACGTTCTTCCACTCATGAGTGTCTGCTTCTTGATGCCTTCTTTATGTCATTTAATACCAAGTTCTCTACGCTATTTCCAGGCTATTCCAAACAGTTTGGTTTTGTAACCAAATACCTTTAAATTTTCGTGAAGAAAACTCTTCCATTAGTCTCTTTTTTGAAAGGAAACTGATAAAAAGATACATAAAACTCCAAAATTTTCAGTTTTCTTCCTTTCATATCTCTGCTGTACTCCATGACGAGTGCTCTTGGTGCTCCAACCCCTTGGTGCTCTCTTCATGCCTCTTCATCCCAAGATTGACCTTGTCATATCGTATTGACGTTTTTATTTCATATCAGGGTTGACGTTTTCATTTCATATCTCTGCTGTACTCCATGACGAGTTCTACCTCTTGGTGCTCCCTTCATACCTCTTCAACCCAGGATTGACGTTTTGACGAAGAATACCGCAAGACGAATACTGTTTTTCTCTAGAATTTTTTGGTTATTTCAAGGTTTATATGAACCATCAATTTCGTAATCAAATACGGGTTATTCTTCTCCATAAGGAAACTAATGAAAATATGTCGTGGATCAACTCAATGACGACTATCAACTAGTGGTGCTTTCTTCATGTCAAGTCTCAGCATTCCAGGATGGTTTTTGTGAACAGTTTTTTAGAACAAATAGTGCTTCTTCCTAGTGCTCTATGTTATTTCCAAGTTCACTTGAGATATCAATGTTGTGACCAAATACCTTTAAATTTTCTTCAAGAAAATAAATTCTTCCACTTGTTCCTTCTCTGAAAGATAAGATATAGAAAATCATAAAGTTTTCCTGCGTTTCTGTCATTAACGATGAAGAGTAGGTGGTCACCAATTTGTCGAACAACCCATCTGCATACTAGTTTCGTGGTCTATCCCACATCACTACAGCTTTGGTTGGTCGACAAATTCGAGTCGACAATGACGAGTGTCTGCTTCTGGATGCATTTTTTACGTCTCTTCATCTCAAGTTCTCTATGCTATTTTCCGGTTCACTGGAATAGTAATACTACACATACCTTCAAATTTTCGTGAAAAAAATTCTTCCATTTGTCCCTTTTCCGAAAGGAAACTCTTGAAAGGATATAGAAAACCCCAAAGTTTTTAGTTTTTTTCCGTTTTCATTTTTGAACAAATCCATGACGAATGTCAACCTCTTGGTGCTCTCTTTATGCCTCTTCATGCTAGGATTGACGATTTGATGAAGAATACCGCAGGACAAATACTGGTTTTCTCTAGATTCTTTTGGTTATTTCAAGTTTTATTTAAATCACCAATTTCGTAATCACCTAACATACAAAAGAATGAAAAAACAATAAAAGACAATATTCAGAAAGATCTAAAAAAATCCATATAAAGTATTAACTGTCAAGGTGAACCATTTCAAGACCTTTGTCTGAGGTGCAAAAGCATACACCCACTAATTTGATGATGCCCATGCGACTTGAATCTTTCGTTTTTGGGACCAAAAATGGATATACTTACGGAGTAGCCCTCAAACTGTAATCATTGGCAATCGTTTCGATTCCGCCCGCTTTCGCAACGGCGATATAGCAGGACTCATTTCCTAAATCTATCCCGATGACTGACATTGCGGCCATCACTTCAACGCTCCTTCTTTTAGCAGACAATAATCAAAACTCGCAAGTATCACAGTAAAAAATGCTCTTGGAATGAATACAAACGTTTTAAGAACGCTTTTCTTCCACTTTTTTCACAACGTGCCGGTTCCAGCAAAATCGAGAACAGAAAACTGATCGAAATCGACAGTTCATACAACAGACAGCTGACAATCAAATAACGGTCTGTCAAATGACTGTCAGAATTTTCTGGAATATTCCGGTATTTGACGCATTCTGATCTAGCCATTTTCGGCTGGACTGCTCTTGCCTTCGGAGAGCCAGTGTTGGTGGAGCGACTAGTAAGTGGTAGCAAAAACGTGTCTATAATATACATAGATGAAGATAAATCTTAAAATAATACTACTTTTGTTCTACCAACAAGGAAATAATAAGACTATTTGTAATATTTTATAGTTGTCTACATAATAAACAGTCAAAATGCGGTGGGGTGTCATAGTGTGCAAGACGACCGGAGCCCTTTGGTCAAAGTGTCTACACTCTACAGCAACAATTTACTGTCACCTGTCACATGTCTAATGGTCACAGTGTTGCCAGGTCAAAAAACAAGAAAGCATGAGAATGGTTACCCTTAAAACATGAGATTTCCAGATCAGAGAATAAGATATAAAATATATCATATCTTACACTTACACCAGTCATAGATAGGTCCTTTATTGATGCGCTATTAACAATTTGTTTTGTCATATGAAGTAGTAAATTAAAGGAATTTGGAAAAAATAAAAGTCTTCTTAATTCCGACGTATTTAATGCTCTTAACCAACTGTCAGTCTTACTTATTACCAAATACCTAGTACACCTTTGATACTACCTAGTAGTACCTAGCTACTTAGTTTTAGTCGGAATCGTCTGAGTCATAAATTCGCTGATCTAATTTTTTTTTACTGCCTAATGAGGAATACTAAGAAAAAGATAGTGTGTAAATAGAAATACAAGAAACAAGCCATTAAATAGTAACCATTTATATCAAAAAATGTTACATTAGTGGTTTTAACTACCTTTTTGTTAAATAATTTTCTAATTTGTTTGCATATTAGAGGAAAGCATGAGATTTATCGAATTATGCATATCATGAGATGTTCAATGAAAACATGAGATCTCATGCTAAAACATGAGACCTGGCAACACTGAATGGTCGTAACAATTTAAAGGTTAAAGTAAAAAGTAATGACAAGAAGGTAAATAAAAAGTAAAGTTAAAATTAAAGCAGTGACTTTCAGTATAGAAAGGAATATTCCATTTAACTATTAATGGTTTTACCAAACCAAAATATTACTTGGTATTAAATCCTCTACATAATAATAGTAATGGCAGACAGAACAATCTTTGAATCGGCTCATAAAGGCGACTTTGATTTGGTGTCCAAGAAACTGGAAGAAGATCCTTCGTTGCTAACACAGAAAGATGCGGTAGGTATTACCTAGAGACCTTCTATTAGTAGACGCCAACAACATAGCCATATATCGCAGAATAGGCTGGACAAATTGAAATTAGCCTCTGCTGAATCAAGGTCTGTATTTTTAGTGTTGGTGTCATTGGCTGGCACAGTGTTGAGACAGGCAAAATATCAGAGTTCTTGAAGATGAAAGAGACAGGCTAACAAGTTGGTGTTTATTAATATCGGATATCTCATATTATCAAATAATTTAGTAAAAAAAAAACAATTTTCTTGCCCTTTTTTATCAAGAACCAAAGGCTATTGCTTCATTGGGCAGCAGTGGGTGGTAGCCTAAAACTCGTAACACACCTCATAGAACTTGGATCTCCAATAGACCCCCTTGATGACACAGAAACAACCCCTCTCATTTTAGCTAGCTCTGCTGGTCACACACAATTAGTATGTTTACTAATTCAAAAAGGAGCTAGGCTTGATCAGCAGTCATCAAATGGCCATTCAGCCTTACAGTATGCTGCTTCAAAGGGCTGGGTACCTGTATGTCCAATTTAACATGGTGCATTTTTACTTCAAATTTAAAACATATTAATTGTAGATATGTATTAAGTTATTGGACAGTGGAGCGAATATTAACATAACTGACAAGAGAGGCAGTACACCACTTCACCGAGCAGCATCCAAAGGAAATTTGGAAATTGTGAAGCTTTTTCTAGAATATAGAGATAACTTAAAAATAAACCACAGAGACATATATGGAAATTCTGCTTTACACTTGGCTTGTGAGGAAGATCGACAGGAAGAGGCACTACTATTGGTTAGAAATGGGGCAGATTTGACATTGCAGAACAAGGATAGACAAACACCACTTGACTTATGTACTCCAAAGCTGACGAAGCTCTTGAGAGGTACTCCAACTAATTAACTCCAAAGCCAGCACCAAAGATGTTTGTTAATATGTATGTACCTTTTGAGTAAATGAACTTCTTGAGAGTTTTGATAAATTTTTATAATGCCATTCACTGGTCTGTGTCATTGGTTTTTGAACTGAATGCATTACTACAGATTGTATTTCTTATTACAAATTTGCAAAAATTGCTTTCTTTTTCAATTTCAAAACTAGATTTTATTGCAGTAATTTAGCGATAAATAAAAGCAAAAAAAAGAAAAGGAGAGTATAGGAACCCCTAATCTTTTATTATAAGCAGGAACCGCTATATACTCATCCTTGTGTCAGAGTAGTATTCCTATAAAATAATAATAATAATAATAATATTTGTTTGGAATAGTGTGAACTAAATGCTAACATTGTCTCCTCAGTTTTTCCTTCCATCCGCTAGTATCTTGCCAACTTTTTCTTAAATATTCTACGATTTTTGACGAAAGATTTTTTTATGGTACATACAACCAAAACAGGATATAATTGATATTTTAACATTTTTGTTGATAGTTTCTCTGAAAAATATGTCTAAACTGTACCTCTGTTGTACCTAATCATCTTGCTTAAAATGCAATGAGAAAACTGTCATATCATGTTTGCTAATCGATCTTGCTATGTTTTATTTTTGATCCAGGCTTTGTTCCTCGTGTCATTCTGTCCAGTCTTATTCTTGACCGAATGCGTTTTTGATCTTCAGAACATAAAGTACCTATATGGATTTTCTTTCGGAAAAATAGTGAAACAAATACAGTTCTATTGGTCTTGGTGTTTTTGGAAGAATCCGAAATTGTAATGAATAAGCAGCAATTTGTCTCAAAGATAATTTTCTTCTAGCGCTTCTCGCTTGCATTGGGTATTTTTACAACACCTACATGCCATATATTGAGTCACAGACAACCAACATTTTGGTCCAATGGTTGTGATATATTTTAAAAAAAAGGAATCGCAAAGTTTTAGTGACATTGTAATAATTTGATAACCCATGTAAATATCGTGGATTTCATGACACATTCTGAACCTGCACTAAATGGCGAAACTTTTTCTCTATTTAACTGATACTTCTTCCAAGATGCCAATGATGGATTATCTTGAAAGTTTACGCGCTGTATTATCATATGTTCAATTTAAAATAAGCCAGTTGACATCGGCGGTACATGCGGTACAGATAAAAAATTGATGTTTTCAAAATGTTTCAGTCTTGTTTCCCCTTCAATATTGCCTCGACACCAAATGTTCATATTTCTCCTAGTTTCCTATAATCGATTGTGGCAGTTCTTGGTGAAACATCCAGTATAATTTTTTTTAATTTAAGTAATGATTAATGATTTTAGTAAATATCAGAATAACCGTGAATATTTGTGTATCCAGTCTTCTTCTGGCCCTCTGGGCCCTGTAATTACAATAATGTACGATAGTGAGAATAATTTTTTTGCTTGTACTTTTCAAGGGAGATATTTGACCATAAACATCGCATAAAAAATTGATTTTTTTTCTTTTACAAGTTGCTAGAGGCTCAAGACACTGTCTTAGTACCCCTCATCAAAGAGTTTAATCAGTCTATTTAAAATTATACTTAATAATCTAATTCAATCGGCAGCTTTAGAGCAAAGCTAATGTATACCTAATACTTACATTTGATTGGTAAGTTTTGTTTAATTTTGTATGTTTTATTGGAAAAATTGGTGAAGTCAGTTTTGCACTCAATGCGAAATTTTCAGAATGAGCTGTAGTAGGTCGTTTTCTCTGTATTTTAATAAGGAGATGAGTCAAATATTTTGAGGAAATTGAAATTGTTCCGCACTTGACTCGATTCAAAATAACTCGTTTTTTCCAAAACAAAAACCATATAAAAATAGGTATTTTAATAATTACTTGATTTGACAATGTATCTCCCCAATGTACTGGACGAATGAATTGCCAGATGACCTGCTAAATCCTGACAAAGTGCTATTGCTAAAGGCGGCCTTACACTGAGGCAACTAGTGGCAACTAAGCCGCATGCGGCGCAATCGCATGCTGCAAGTTGCCCTATTTTTCGAGAAGTCGCAAAGAGTGTTTGCGGCGTGCGGCGGTTCCCTCTCTAGTTGCTCTAGGTCGCAGGCGATCCGACGCGTATGGGTTTAGTTGCTTGGTTGCTTGCGGCACGATGGCTTGGAATAACGACCAAGTGAAGTTATTGATAGAAGATTACCGCGAAAATAGAATTTTATGGGATTTGCGTAATCCATCATATAAAGACAACCGTAAAAAGTTGAAGGTGTGGGAGGAATTGTCACAGAAATATGAATGCTCGGCCAAAGATTTGAAGGAAAGAGTAAAAAATCTGCGAACGACGTTCCATCGATATAGAAAAAAAAAGTCCGGATCTGGTAGAACCGAGCCGTGGGTGCATTTTGCCTCACTCCAGTTTCTCCTAGAATGCACATAGAAGTAGACGCACCAAAAGAAAGTATTTCAACTGATGACAATTTTTTTGAGGTAAGTTCCACTTTTAATACAGGCTGGAAGGAATTTTATTTATTAAATAATCAATTACTTAATTATTTTAAGTTAATTGAAATGTATCGAAGTGTAATTGAAAAGTTATTCAGTTCGATCCTACTTACGAATAAAGAAATTAATTTATTATTTGATCGAACTAAAATCAAATCAGAAAATAATTATTAAATGAAGAACTTTCAGATTAAACTATTTTATTCAGTGCAGGCAACTTTCGGTAAAGATTATTTTTAATTTTAAAGAATTAAACGTTTTATAAAAACTAGAAATGTGTTTACAAAGCGGAACACGTAAAGGATTAAAACTTTTTATTTAGTTTCAATTTACGAATGTACTGGAACTTTAACATCGCAATTACTATAAAAACCAACTTTCAAGATTCTGACCAATGTTGAAACTGTAAAATTTAAACTTTTATTTCGATGACAACTAATTTTTGATCAGTAAAGTGTTTTTTTAACCGTTTGAAATTGAATTTATTCTTTTCTTAAAAAACTAAATACGAACTTAATTTATTGTTCAACATCAATAATTTGGATCTAAACAAAGTTCATTTTTAAAGACTGCCCACAGAGTACCTTTTTTTTAACAACTACCCTTAGACATTAGTTTTTCTAGTAAGGACTAGACTGAAAATTTTCTTACAAAATAGAACGCGGGAAGGATTAAAATGCTTTATTAACATTTATTATTACTGTGTCACAAACAGATTAATTTTCAACATTTTGGAGATGACTTACATTAGATCTTTCTGTAATTGACGCTTAAAACAATGTTTTGTATAGCTATAGAGAAACTGAAAATTTACGTTTAAAACAATGCGAGAAGGATTAAAATATTTTATTAATTCAAGAAACTGGCCTGTAATTGCTGTATTTTACTCGAAACCATTAAATTAGTCTTTCAAACATGCAATTTAAATTTTTTGTTTATAATTTAGGTCGAAACTTAGGTAGAATTTAATCCTTCTTTGTTGAAACTAGTTTCGATTAAATTAATGTCAATTCCAAAAATTTGCACTGGATATTTCTCTAATTATTGCTCAAAAACTATCGTTTATATAGTTATGACCAAACTGAAAATCTCTATTTAAAACAGAGCACGGAAAGGATTAAAATGTTTTATTAAGTCCATGAAGTTGCCGGTAATTGCTCTTTTTTACTTGGGATCATTAAAGTGATCTTTCAAACATGCAATTTAAACTTTTTGTTTATAATTTAGGTCGAAACTTAGGTGGTATTTAATCCTTCTTCGTAGAAACTAGTTTCGATTAAATTCATGCCATTTCCAAAAATTTGCACTGGATGTTTCTCTTATTGCTTAAAAACTATGGTTTGTATAGTTAGGACCAAACTGAAAATCTCCATTCAAAACAGAACGCGAGAAGGATTAAAATATTTTATTAAGTCCAGGAAATTGTCGGTAATTGCTGTATTTTACTTGGGACCATTAAAGTGTTCTTTCAAACATGCAATTTAAACTTTTATTTATGATTTAGGTGGTATTTAATCCTTCTTCGTAGAAACTAGTTTCAATTAAATTAATGCCATTTCCAAAAATTTGCATTGGATGTTTCTCTAATTATTGCTCAAAAACTAAGGTTTGTATAGTTAGGACCAAACTGAAAATCTTTATTCAAAGCAGAATCCGAGAAGGATTAAAATATTTTATTAAGTCCAGGAAATTGCCGATAAATGCTCTATTTTACTTAGGACCATTTAAGTGATCTTTCAAACATGCAATTTAAACTTTTGTTTATGATTTAGGTCGAGATTTAGGTGGTATTTAATCCTTCTTCGTAGAAACTAGTTTCGATTAAATTAATGCCATTGCCAAAAATTTGCACTAGATGTTTCTTTAATTATTGCTGAAAAATTGCTCTATTTTACTTGAAAAAAATTGGCTTTTCATGCATGCAAATTAAACTTTTCTTTATGATTTAGGTTGAGATTTAGGTGGTATTTAATCCTTCATCGAAGAAAATAGTTTCGATTATTAAGTTGATGTTATTTCCAAAAATGTTCATTAGATGTTTCTGTAGCTATTGCTTAAAAACTATGAATTGTATGGTTATGACCAAACTGACAATCTCCATTCAAAACCGAACGCGAGAAGGATTAAAATGTTTTATTAAGTCCAGGAAATTGCAGGTTTTTGCTATTTTATTTGGGACCATTAAAGTGATCTTTCAAACATGCAATTAAAGCTTTTGTTTATGATTGAGGTCGAGATTTAGGTGGTATTTAATCCTTCTTCGTAGAAACTAGTTTCGATTAAAAAATAATGCCATTTCCAAAAATTTGCACTGGATGTTTCTCTAATCATTGCTCGAAAACTATGCTTTGCATAAGTTAAGACCAAACTGAAAATCTCTATTCAAAACATAGCGCGGAAAGGATTAAAATGTTTTATTAAGTCCATGAAGTTGCCGGTGATAGCTCTGTTTTACTTGAAACCATTAAAGTGAGCTTGCAACATGCAACTTAAACTTTTGGTTATGAATTAGGTCGAAATTTAGGTGGATTCGAATAAGGATTAAATTTAAATCTTCTTCGAATAAGAAAATAAAAGATAATATAATAATAAAAAAAGAAAAGTTAGTAAATAATAAAAAGAAAATAGTTTCAATTATTAAGTTGATGTCATTTCCAAAAATTTGCATTAGATATTTCTGTAATTATTGCTCAAAAGATATGGTTTGTATAGTTATGACCAAACTGAAAATCTCCATTCAAAACAGAACGCGAGAAGGATTAAACTATTTTATTAAGTCCAGGAAATTGCCGGTAATTGCTCTATTTTACTTGGGACCATTAGAGTGATCTTTCAAACATGCAATTTAAAGTTTCGTTTATGATTTAGGTCGAGACTTAGGTGGTATTTAATCCTTCGTAGAAACTAGTTTCGAATAAATTTATGCAATTTCCATAAATTTGCACTGTGTTTTTGGATATGATTTATGACTCGACTTCGAAGAAAGTTGTTCCGATTAGTTTAATAACATTTGTACGAACTATATGAAGGAGAAACAATTTTATTAGGTATTACCCATTTACTTATTTTTGTCATCTAGTTACCTTTGAAATCTTAATTTTTTTATATTCATCTTTTAGCACATGTTAAGAAGATACGATAAAAATGTCACATTTCCAACGCCCACTTGATGACAATAATAAGTGCTGAGCTTATACTTCTGAAGTAATTTTTTATGTTCTACACCCGCTATTCACCTCTGAAAAAAAAGAAGAACTTAAAACATATATGATGTCAAAACTTACCTTAATTGTGCTTTCTAATAATATGAGGAGAAAGGATGGAAAAACAAGGAAATAAAAACAATAATTTTTTAAAACTGACCTTTTTTGTGCTATGTACTTGCAATAGTTTTGCTATATGTGTGTATATTTATATTTTAGCACTGAGGAAGACCTCAATAAAGGTCGAAACGTTGGCAATATGTTTTTTATTTCCTTTTCAACTTGGTAAAACGATGCAAAACATATATGATGTCAAAACGTACCTTAATTGTGCTTTCAGGTAGGTTTAATTGCGATGCCAGTTCGACTCTTCGTGGTCTAGAGACGTAGTTTTCCTTAAAAAACTCTTTTTCAAGCCTGGCTAGCTGTTCCCTGGTAAATGCGGTTCTGTACCGTCTGATATTGGGATCGCCTTGAGGTGAAGATTGAAGTTTGTTATTGGCGTCTGTTGGACTCGATGGTTCTGAAGCAAGAAAATTATAAATAGATTTTTGTTACTTTAAGGCTCGCGGTACCCTTGTGGACACGCAAACGAGCCTAAAGTACTTGATGATACGAGTGGCTAATAAGCAATTAGCGACGCTTTTAAATCGAGGATCTGTGGAAGAGGAAGAGGGTCTAGACGTTGAAGTGGATGCTAACAGCAAAACAGACGCGAGCTCTTGTTAGAAACCACTTTTCGGAGCGAACCGATTCGGAAGCAGGGCGACAAACTTCCGTCTCACTTGACTAATTTTAGCGATTGTTTTTAATCACAGCCCTATTTCATAACTTTAACTACTTAGTTGAAGTTTATGGGAAACGTCTTCCAATTAGGTTTGGTTGGATTTTTTTTTATGTGACTGGCGGTGTTAAGAAAGGTATTGTACTGGTTTTAGTACATAGGGACCTTAAATGAGGCAATTAGTGTACTAACTTTGATAAGTTATTATCAAAATAAAGAACACTAAAAAGGGTTAATGTACTGAGAACAATATCTGGTATATTGGTATTATAAAGAAGAAAGTTGTACTGATTGTTGTACATTTCTAAAAAAAAGTCAAAATGCAAGATTTTTGAAAACCACAGAGAGTGTATATTGATGTAAAAAAAATGATAAATGTACCCATTAGACACAATTCCTAATAGTAGAAGAAAGAAAGAAAGTGGTCAACATGAAGGAAATCGAAAAACTATAAAGAAGCAATTATTGTTCAAATTCAAACCAACATCAATAAAAATTGTCAATATAGTGAAAATTGCAAAGAATGCGCTAATAATGCAAAAAGTGCCACTAATTCACTTATTTTTGCCATTTCGTTACCTTTGAAATCTGATGTTAAAATTCCTGTACATTTGCAGTTTGAATCTTAATAAATCATTTTAATCCTTCTTGTGTTCTGTTTTCTAAGCACTTCTTCAGTTTCTATAAAAATCTTTAATTCTTTAAAATTAAAAGATTGCTTGAACTTAATAATACAGTTTCGTCCCAAAGTTCTTCTTTTAATAATCCTCCCATTTTATTTTAGTTAATAAAATAAAGTGATAGTGAAATATCATTATTATAACCTAGAAATATTTTTATTAAATATTTCAAGTGTTTTTCAAAAGTTTTATTTTGTTTTTTTTTAATTTTTGACTGTATCTCCGTTTGAGTTGACATTTAGGAAGAGACGTTAAAGGAAAAAAAAATGTTTTTAAGCTTTTTGATGATGAAAAGAAAACACCAACTTTGGAAAGTAGGCACGTAAGTTTGGTGAGGGTGCCCGAAAGTCGCCCTCCTACCAGGCCCTGAACCCTAAAGGTCTTAGGTCCGACAGAGTTTAGTCAAGAAGGGTGCAGTAAACCTGGCAAAAGGGCCTTAAATAGTTATTATTAGAGTATGTCAGTAGATGTAGGTACTGTCGTAAAGCTTAATGAGGTCCCCCCCACCATCTAACAAAGGAAGACTGATAAGATGAGTGGTCTCATTAAGCTTTACGACAGTACCTAATGACATACTCTAATAATAACTATTTAAGATCCTTTTGCCGGGTTTACTGCACCCTTCTTGACCAAAGTGTGTCTGACCTAAGAACTTTATGGTGCAGGGTCTGGTAGGAAGGCGACTTTTGGGCCCACTCACCAAACTACGTGCCTACTTTCCAAAGTTGCTGTTTTCTTTTCATCATCAAAGAGCTAAAAAAATATTCTTAACGCCAAGGGAGATACAGAGTCAAAAATGTATTAAAAAAAACTTGAAAAACACTTGAAATATTTAATAAAAAATTTTCTAGGTTTTAATAATGATATTTGTCTATCACTTTATTTTATTAACTAAAATAAAAGGAAAGAATAAGATCTTATTAAAAGAAGAACATTGGGACTAAACTGTATTATTAAGTCCAGGCAATCTTTTTTAAAAGTCCATTTTAATTTTAAAGAATTAAAGATTTTTATAAAAACTGAAGATGTGTTTACAAAACAGAACAAGGATTAAAACGATTTATTAGGATTCAAACTGCAAATGTGCCGGAATTTTAACATCAGATAACCAAGACTCTGACTAAAGTCGGAACTGCATCTCAGGGTCTCTGTAAAGTGTCATTGTCAAACGGGCAATGTAATATTTTTATGTACGTTTGAGCAATAAAAAGCTATTTACAGAACCGTGTTGCGGCCATAAACTAAAACTCTATTGTACTGGTAAAGTAAAGTGGTTACAAGGTACAATAAACCATTTAACCTGAACCTTTCTTGATCAGACTGTGCCTGGGATGAAATCTGTAGTTGTTTCGCTAGAGAGCGACATTTTGGACCCACTCACCAAACCACGTTTTCAAAGTTGGTGTTATTCTTCCACCATCGAACAGAGCTTCAAAAAATAAAAAAAAAATCCTTTAGGCTTTTTCGAAATATTAATATCAACGGAGATACAGAAATTAAGAAAAATAAAAAAATAATAAAATTTGTTAATACATTTCAAACAGCTTGAGATAATTATATGAATTTTTTTAGGTTTCAATAATCCAATTTGATTACTTGGCATAAAACTCGTACTTTAAATTTTTAATTGAAAAAAAAATTGATTTAAGTACGTATAATAAAGTAATTAAAAATTTATTTCCTTTTTAGAATTGTACAAAGAATTCAGAAATAATCGTCGGAAGAAATCAGTGTGGTACGGTGTAATCCAATTCTTTTTAAAATAATAAACTCTTTTTCAATCGAAATCCAAAACGATCGAAATAAAAGCAATTTCTGTGGCTAAGAATTAATTGAAAATTGCGAGAAACTTAAATGGAATTTCTAAATAGTATCCAATTAGTTTTGTTTTTGAAAATTTTGTTCTTGAGAAATTGAATTAAAGTCAATTATTTATTTACAAAAAAAGGTTTATAACAAAGAAATTTCGTTTTAAAAATTAGGTGAAAAATGCCTGTAAGTTGAATGAAATAGGTTTGAGACAAATTGTCCGCAAACTTATACTAAAAATTGCTTACAAACTACATAAATTCCGAGTTCAAAGTCGGAACGAAACTCGGGGGGAGGGGAGTCGGACAGAGGAGTCGAGAGGAGAGAATATTTATTTCTTACATACTTTTACTAATATAAAGATCGAACAACTATTATACAGTAGTCAACAATTGAAATGGAAACAGCAAAATTTTGAAAATCTCAAAAAGGTCACATTCAAATTCAAATATCTCGTGGACCCCTGCGTTGATTTCGGTGCCTTTTGAAGGATTGAAGTGGGAAGAGATTTCTCTTCATGACTGGTTATGATTGACCGCTAATAAAGATTTAGGCTTTAATATACAGGGTGTTAAGTAAAACACTGCAAAATTTTTAAATTAAAATTTTTTTGCCGTTCTTAGAAAAAAAAATGTTTTTCATATTTTTTGTGAATCGATATATCAAGGGGCATAATATCTCTAGGCCATTTTGAGCCTTTACAAAATATTGCTTTAGACGTGACTAAGAAAAGCTTGTTCATTAGAGCCTAATTTTAACTTAATTATAAGAAATTGCTTGAAATAACTTCTCAAGTCGCAAATTCAGAAAAACAGTCTTAGTTCGGTTAATACTAAAAATTTCGAATAAAATCCAAAATGGTCTAGAGATATTGGCAAAAGAATGTAAATGTAATATTTTTGCGGTGTTTTACTTAACACCCTGTATATTAAAGCGTAAATTGTTATTAGCGGCCACTCATACCCATCCATCTCTGCCCACTCCAAACCTTCAAAGAGCACCGAAATTAACGCAGGGGCTCATGAGATATTTGAGTATGAATGTGACCTAAAATGTTGACGTTTCCGTTTCAATTGTTGACCACTGTAGTTTTTAAGGAAATTTGTATACCATTTCCAAATTTATCAAATAACTTGTGGAGTTTTAGAGTTACGTTTAAATCCATCGTCCCCTGAATAATTATTTTCACCGGCTCGAAGGGTTAAATAGTATATTATTCAACGAGCATGTAATGATAGCTATTAATCACGAAGATAATGTTTGCGACACGAGCTAAAGACGAGTGGCGGAATTCATCAAAGTGAGTAATAGCTATAACATGCGTGTAGGATATTATACTTTTTCTACGACTTGCTTATTGTAAAGCGAGTGCAAATATTCTTTGTTGCAATGAAAGCAACCAATCGCCTTTGTTTTGTAACAAAGCTAAATAATTTAGTTACATTGATTTTTATCATGTCGATTGGTTATCAATTATTCTTATTTTAATAGTATGGATTTAAAATATTAATAGACCTGCAGAGCAGATTATATTATTACTCATGTTATTGGTTGAACAAAAGCACAATTTATTTTTTTTTTATTTTTTCTTTATCCATCTCTTATTAAGTTCACCAATAACATAATTACTATAGAAACATTTGTTTTTAATAATGGTTAACCATCTCATGGTAGAGGTACCAATAGTTAGATGAATCTAGCCTTAGAATAAGAAATTTTAAAGAGACATTTATCTTGTACACTTTTTTACACTTTACTACCTCTAATAATACCCAAAGACGCATTTTACGACGTATTACACCAAAAAAAAACCACTAGTAAAACTCAAAGACGCATTTTAGGACGTTTTAAGTCGTTTTACGTCAATTTCTACTGGTTTCATCTGAAAACATCTCTCTTTTCTATACTTTTACACTTTTTTATTCTAAATTGCTGGACAAAACAAACGGGACAAACATATTTTTCGATAAATTGTTAAGCGAGATATTTTGAAAATAACGCAAGATAAAAATATGAAGTTTTCAGCAACCTCTAGAAGGATCTATAGAGGAGGTACTCTAGACTACTTTGAACAAAATTACCTATTCAGATGGTGTATACAAGGTGATGAATAAGTTGACTACATTTTGACAAAATTTCTTTTTTGCCGAGAATCTAGGATTCAGTTTTTATTTTGTTTTTTGTGAATTGATGACGATGCTTGACAAGTTTAGAAAAAACCAGTTTAACCGATTTTAAATATCGTACCACATTTCGGATTTTTTTATTTTTTTCTTCAGACATTTACCAATCTTGAATTTCAGCCTCCTGCTGATCAAGTAACTGATATGCGATTAGTTAATTTTACAAAATGGATTTGTTACGTGTGCACGAATAGATAGTGGTATAAGATTATTCTACAGGGTGTTGATTTTCAAAATGTTTTGACCATCAATATTGATTGGAGTGTTTTCACAATTTAAATTAATTTAAATCGAATATAGAGCGTCTTAAACTTGACCTTACTAAAAAAAAGGGTAAATAACTGATGTTGCCTTTAAATGCTATAATACTGGAACTTTTTTTCGGAAATAAATTTCAGGTAGAAACATAAGGGGCGGAATAAGGGATTTGAAAACTCTGAGAGCCATAACGTCATATTTACAGAGTGGTGCCAAGAAATACTTGTAGACGCAGGTCCAATGTTAAAGTTATCTGAAACAGACTGGATGAGAGTTATTGAGATGTGAAGTTGACTTGAATTTTAGAAGTTAGATGGACCTACAGAGTGTCCCAAATAAAGTGACTTACAAAGAAACAAAAAACCAAATAAAAAAAATCCTAATATAATTTCCTTTTAAGAAATAGTGGTTTAGGTGTAGCGTCCTGAAGATTTTAATTTCCAGGAGAAAAGTAGCGGGAGAAGGACCCAAAATAAAACTTCTACGCTTCCGCAGAAATTGCCGACGTTTCGACTTTTATTTTACGTCTTTTTTGAGGCTAAAAAAATTAAAAAACACAATAGCGAAGACACCATAAAAATACTCAAACACATATCACTTAACAAATTTAAAATTCAATTAAGTACGAATGAACTCCCTTACCTATTCCACTCAAATTGCAGAAGTTTTTCGTTAGATAGTAAAGATATTTTTTGTCCATCAGAATAACCACGGGGAGTGACGTACATTGAAACAAAAACGGACAAAGCGTGGACAAACATAAGGGAACCGTGCTTAGCAGTGTGTAGTAGATACCCAACGCATTAATATTAAATTTCACTTTGTCAGGCCTTATCAGCCGGCAAGTCGATGTGTTAATATTATATTTTTTCCTTACTTAATTTTTTTAAGCCTTGAAAAAGACGTAAAATAAACGTCGAAACGTCGGCAATTTCTGCGGAAGCATAGAAGTTTTATTTTGGGTCGATCTCCCGCTACTTATCTCGGTTAGGTTAAAGTGTTATTAAGAAAAATTGAATTGTCAATGAGTTAATTACAAAATTTATTATTTGTATTTAATATCAGTCTTAGGGCCAGTTTTCGGGTTATTTTTCATTCAGAGTCTAGACCATGGCAGACAACTATGCAAAATAGGTACTCGTTGGCAGTTAAAGCTAATGAAGTTACAATTATTGTAACCAGAGAGGGAAGACATTTTCTAGGCTTAGGCAGGTATAGGTAGACCTCTTGCTACTTATAGTGTGGGAAAATTTTACTGGGCAGTGAGCACCTCAATTAGAAATTTTGTTCTTCTCATAATGGGGTGATAACTGTTGGGACCAGAAAAGGTGTCAGGTTAGAATTTTGTTTACACTTTACACTTGAAGGTGTTAGACTTCTAACACCTTCAAGTGTAAACCTTAATGTTTATAATAGCATAATGTTTTAATAAACGTTGGTATTGGCAGTTGCGAAAAATAATAAAAATGGTAACAATTACTAGTGATAACAGAAGTTTTCTCCCAAAGAGTAAAAGCTGTTAAATAACTGCTGTTAAATTAAATAAATTAAAGCCGGCAAAAAACATAAAAGTGCTATTCTATGGCTGATAAGAGCCAAAAAAAAAAACAACAGTGGCCAATAATATCAGGCCCACCAGCAGAGGTAAAAAGTAATTTTCAGCCTGTATAGTCGTCCGATACTTAACATTTATTGTATTTTGTGGGTTTTATAAAGATATTTGAAGACTACTCGTGTAGGATGTTTGAGTTTATCGAAAGATTATGAACGATTTTAATGCTAAAATCGTTCCAACTTTATACCAAACGGTCGGTTTTTTAAACCAAACATTATTAAAAAAAAATAATACAGAAAATTGCAACTTTCTTCTTGCAGCCAGAGGAATTTGAACCAAACAGAATGAATGAATGAACGGTTTGCTCCTCTTCGATTTTGTCATTTTTTATATATTATTTTTTGCTTTTGTTAGTGGTTCAGCTAACTCGTTTGAACACCAAAAATGCATTTTTAACCGTTTGCGTCAATTTTCATAAAAAAAAAAACATGAAAAAAAAAACAATGAAAAAAAAAACTCTTATTGGCCTTACCTGAGGTTCTAAAACTACCTGGAGGCGAACTCGGTGGAGTGCGCGGAGGTGTCGCCTGTCCCTTATGCATGTCACCAGTGACGTAATGTGGCGGCATAATGTCCAAAACCACAGATTGTTCATTTTGACTACTAAACATTTTGTAACCGTCATGTGCATGCATTTTTTTACCGAACAACAATTCACTTAACAACAATAACCACCACAAGAAAATTGAATAAAGCATCTGGCCACAGCATGATGTTGAAACGTTGATCACTGGAAGTAGTTTGACCGATTTTACACACGGGAAGGCTAAATGTAGTTGGTATTGGTTTTAAAGATTTTTAGCTCGGGATGAGAACGGGCGTGGTCCATCGACGAGCTGGTTGGTTCGGAGTAAAACGAGCGGTGATTGGTCGCTCCGCCTCCAGTTCTTTAAATACGGACTCCATAAAGGGCACAATGGCTTGGGGTGTCTTTATCTACCCTAAGTAGATGTCGGAATGTATTAGGGCGATATGGGGTGCCGCTGCTCTTAAGTCTTAATGAGAAATTCTTTGAGCTCCCCCCGCTGCTGCTGCCGTCTTATTACGCTGTTCGTATTGATTAACTTTATAAAGGCTGCTAAATTAGCTTATTTAGCCCATGTTAGGAAAAGCTTATTAAGATAAAGGGATATTACGGTTTATTATTCGTTCTGGGAGTTTAATAAAGATCTAATAGGTTTGGTATATAGAGATCGTTTTAAAAATGAGCGAATTAAAGGCAAAGTATGGTATTACTGCTCCTCGTGTGTGTTAGACCTTAACCTTAAAATAAATATTTAAATTTCCGATGGAATTCTGATAGTTATTTTATAGTCAAATTTGTTACAGTCAAAGTTGTGACAGTTATAAATATTGGTGAAATATTCTAAGTAGCATATGAATTGCGCACGACAAGGAGCGAACCCCGAGCCGGCGGGCCTTTAGGATGTCAAAATACGCCTAGTTAGCAGGCTAGAGTCTCGTTCGTTATCGGAATTAACCAGACAAATCGCTCCACCAACTAAGAACGGCCATGCACCACCACCCACCGAATCAAGAAAGAGCTCTCAATCTGTCAATCCTTCCGGTGTCCGGGCCTGGTGAGGTTTCCCGTGTTGAGTCAAATTAAGCCGCAGGCTCCACTCCTGGTGGTGCCCTTCCGTCAATTCCTTTAAGTTTCAGCTTTGCAACCATACTTCCCCCGGAACCCAAAAGCTTTGGTTTCCCGGAAGCTGCCCGCCGAGTCATCGGAGGAACGTCGGCGGATCGCTAGCTGGCATCGTTTATGGTTAGAACTAGGGCGGTATCTGATCGCCTTCGAACCTCTAACTTTGTTGCTGATATGAAGAGTCCCATTATGAATGTTTCAAACCAGGTCTTCAGGCGCTTAATCCCGGATATTCGTTTTCTTCCATGTTCCCTTGTTCTAGGTTCCCATTGAGCTCAGAGTTTTATTCCAATCATGTACCAATTTCAAAGTTGTTTGCGGCTGAGACTAAGAATCTTACAAACTAATGAATATCCCGTTTGGGTTTCTCAATAAGCTAGATAATCTTTCCAGTTAAGAGATAGACGATAATAGTTCTAACAACTAACAAACTAATAAAAACTAATAGGAAAAAATAGTGCAAAATTTTTAGCCATAATTTTCAAGGCAAAGAGGAAAAAGTGAGTTATAAATAGTAAATAACTTCTTGTAGAAATAAATGTTAAATCATGTTTTCCTAACACTAAATCGCTCTAAGTACTGGTGGTACTAAGTGTGTACTGGAAGCTGATGGTCACAAACAGTTCTTAGTGGAGAAAGATCACGTTTAAAACTAAAACTGATGAAAAAAAAAGGTTTTGAACCTTCATGTCAGGGAACTGGATCAAAGTTTCGGCTTTGGTTAGTACCCAAAAGGTGTTATATTATAAATAGGTCCTTTATATTAATAGTCGCTCATATTAATATGAACACGAAAATGCTAATGGTAAACCTCAGTGTTACTGCAAATAAAACTTCCACTGAGGAAAGAAAAAAATCCCCTGGGCAGAAACCATATGCAAGAGAATGGTGGAGCCGACACTACCGTAGGTAGTGTAAAGTAAAATCAGAAGGCGCAAACGTTCTCTCCAAAAGAAAGATCTTTCATGTAAATTTAGATGTTTACAGCTTCCAATCGTTCCGTGATACGCCTATAGAAGAAGAAATGAAACAACTACACGAAAAATTAATATTTTGCAAAAGTTTCGCTGTTTCTTTGACTCAAGACTTGGTTACAATTAGTTCCCGTCGTCTAGTTACACAGAAAATGTTTAGTTAGTTAAAATCGTGAATAGAATTTCAACACAGAAACAAGAAGAACCTAAAATATAAGTCCTGATATTAAGTAACGTTCAATGAACAAAAATCTGGAAAAAATGTCAATTTTGCTCTGTCCTTAAAGCAAATTGGGCTGGAAAGTGGGTGGTAAAACTATCAAAACTTGATGTTTGGAAATTTCACTTGGCATCAAATGTAGTGCATAGCCTATAAATAGGTGACCTCAGGTCAGGCGAATCCTTCCCCAGTTGAGTTTTACAACGAACCCATTCGGCCGTACAGTCCTAACAGGTAAAGTTGGAAAACTGAAGAGAAGGAAAACAATAATCGTTCATTTGTGGGTGCCAACTAACGATGGAAGGGTGGTCTAGAAGGGAATTCAAGACATGTGTCCAACTGAACTAAGAAGTGTTTTACTATATAATTATCACTTTACACAGACGGTTGATTTCGACCTACATAGTAAGGTGGCAACCCCTCAAAAGTAACAGTCCAATTTTTGATTCAGGTTCTACCTACGAAAGCAGTGGGTGCGATGTATTTATTACAATTTCAACTCAATCTCCATTACTCATAAAGTCTCACATGACAGAGACATATTTTACAAGTCTAAAATTGCTGGGAAAATCATTTTAATGGTCCCTTGTACTTTAAGCAAGTAATGCAATACTGCAAAAATTTGCAGGGCAAAGGCGACCATTTACCGGTAATTTACTCCTGCGGAACGGACAAAATGGCCCCCGTCATCCCGTCAAAGAGCAAACCAAAGCACGTACACAGCTAACTTATTGTGAAGTGACATTAAAACTTAGCGTGGACTATTAATTAGGCTGTCGACGACAGAAAAGTGCTCGAAATTAATGCCTTTGTCCGGTTTTGTAAATGAAAGCGCTACCCTAACAAGCGTTTCTGTGCCCGGGTACTGATGCCAGCAAAAAGCCCGGTGATAAGGTTAAATCTAGATATACATTTAAATAGTTGCAGCGCATTAATTTAGGGGCGAAACGGGCTGGAAGGTGTCCACTTGTTGATGATGGAAATTTCGCTTTAATATTAAATTTTTGTATAAGGCCATTGAGGTATTTTTGATAAAATCTAGAAAAAGCTTGCAATTAATTGTAGTTGGTTGCTTTTATTTTTTTAAATACGATGAAACTTAAATCAGGGCAAAGTTCTACAATTAGAAATCTGTAAAAATTACTTTTTCAAATTTCTAAAATTCCCACTGGTTTCAGAAATATTCGCAAATAATCGAAATTTTGAAAAAACTTTGATTTTTTCTATCCTCAATTTAAATACATAATTAACAATAATTGACACTTCTTCATAGCCACTGTCTGCTCTTTACAACCTGGTATTTTCAAATTTTTAATTCGACATTTTGTTCGCATCCAACAATCATTAACTTCAATTTTTTAAAAACGGTCTTGGATTTTTTCCTTAAGAATCGGATTTTAATCCTCCTTGCAATTCTTCATTCGGCAAAATGCGATAAGTAATAATGGAAGAGCGGTGAGATGTTGTACAGAGCAGGAGCAGGCGACATCCACCAGCGTATTAGATCTAATACTACACGGCAGATGGCTCTCAGTTCGATCCGATTCTTTCTGATTTTGTGATGTGATTCCTAAATTTGTTGATACAGTCGGGTCACGATCTTTTTGGCCACCGCTGAATACAGACTTTTCATGTTCCCAATTCGACGTTTCAAACGAAACGTCGGATTTTTAATTTGAAAATACCGCGTGGAATAGAGCTAAAAGTGGCTTTGTACAAGTTCAATTATTTTTAATCATCTATTTAAATTAACACTAAAAAAAAATTACAACGGTTTCTAAAATTTTCGATTTTTTGAGAATATTTCCAAAACCAGTCAAAATTCTTGAACTTTATTAACCTTCTTTGTACCTCTTTAAATAATTAAGATTTCTGTGAATAAACTTCAAAATGGTTACCCTGGATAGACTTACTAACTTGTTTTTTCCAAAATCTACATACATTTTTCTTTGTTTGCCTCGGGACTCTTTACTTTACTACCTATTGTATGCCACTAAGTCTTTTTATGATATTTGCAAAAATCTGAATAAAAACACATAATTTTGGGTTTCAAAATAAATATGTTTCAAATTAGTTAAACTTTTTATGTTATTCAAAACATTTTTTATTGTTTAAAATTCCCATCGACAACAATTTTGTTATTTAGATAGTGTAAAATAACTTTGTTCAAGTGTTCTTTGATATATTATTCTTGAATTTATTTTAAATTGTTGCTTAATTTAACCGTTTTATTTGATATTTTAGCAAATATCCCAAAAACCGTTAGATTTACAAAGATTATGTAATTTTTTCAAGGAGCTTAGATCTTAGAAAACAAACTACCAATGGCGTCCAATAAAAACGTTTCGGCTAGTAAAATGGGGCCTGCTACCCACAAAATTCATTTCTGTAGATTTTAAAACCCGATCTGTGTAGAGCATGAGTAACCTGTATTATAAATTTGAAGTTATTATCTTCAAAACTGGATGAGCCACAAAATAAAATAATTAAGATTTTAAAGTTTAACACCCTGTAGGTATCTATGTAACAATGCGTTTCACTAGGACCTATATTTACACAGAGTGACACTGATAAAAATGTCAATGCCTATTAGGTACCACACGACACAAGGAGTTCGAAATAATAAGAAAGTTCATATATCTTTATTTGTCCAAATAGCTTTAGTTCAGGTTTTCAAAAACACAGTATGATAAATGAACAAATTTTAATTTTTCGTATTATTCTAAGGTGGTTTAAAGGGTTTAAAATGAAAATTTTCAGTATATACAAATTGATAATTTTTTGCGTTTAACCGTGGTGATTTCGGTTATTTGAAGAGATACAAAGGTTAATTTAGGGCAAAGTTGTGCAATTAGAAGCCTATAAAACTGAGGTTTCCAAATTTCGAAAATTCCGGTTTTGGAAATATTCGTAAACAATCGAAATTTTGAGAAAACATTTTTTATTTTTCTAGTCTTAATTTAAAAATATAATTAAAAATAATTGATGACACTTCTTCATAACTACTTTTTGATCTCTTCAACGTGGTGCTTTAAAATTTAAAATCCGACGTTTTGTTTTCATGTAACTATCATTACCAGATTCTGAATCTACTTGCAATTTTGCATTCAGTGATACGCGGCAATTATATTTCTATTAACTTTTACGTTGAATTTTGCCGATTTTGTGACGTAATTGTTAAAATTTGTTGATAAAGTCAGGTCACAATTATTTTGTCACCCACAGATTTTAGACTTTTTCATCGGCCGATAGTTTAGTCAGATTGAGCTGAACTTTCTCACACTATAAAGATTAAACTATTTGATTGGTGGTTTGATTAGATATTACAGTCTGCGTCTACTACCCACCACCAATCAAGCAGTTCATTTTTTGTAGTGAGTGAAGATTCAGCCCAATTCGACTAAAATATCGGCCGATGAAAAATTCTGTCCAAGTCAAGTCCAAGAGACCGAAATGCACTTTTGAAGTCCATGGGCCAAAGAGATCATGACCCCACTCTATCGACAATTTTAATAATCATGTCACAAATTGAGCAAAATCTAAGCTAAAAATTAATAGAATTATTAATTTTCGCGTATAACCAGACGCAGAATCGCAAGGAGATTCAGAGTCAGAGGAGATAAAAAGTCTAGAATCTTAAATTTTAAATTAATTTAAAAAAAATGAAGTTGATGGTTGCCTAAAAACAAAACGTCAGATTTTAAGTTTAAGAATACTACATAATGCCTAATTTATAAATCTAAATTAAGAATTATACTAATTTCTATTTAAACTAAATTGACACTTGTCAAAGTTAAATTAATTATTAAATGGAAGTATAAATGGGTCGAACTAAAAGTTAACATTTAACTTGGACAAGTGTTAATTTAGTGTAAATAAAAATTAGTTTAGTTCTTAATTTAGAGGTATAAATCTGGCATTAAAGAAGGCAATAAGTAGCTATAAAGAGGGGTCAATCATTTTAATTATCTCTTTAAATTAAAATTTAAAGAAAAAAAGTTTTTTTAAAATTTTTTTTTGAATTATTTATTTGAATTATTTTCGAAATCAGTCAGAATTTTCAAAATTCGAAAACATAATTTTTATATGCTTCTAATTGCGAAACGTTTCCCAATTTAACCTTCTTCTGATAACCGAGATCCGCATGGTTAAACTGAAAAAACGGTCACCCTGTATTGACTATTGTAGAGCACACGTTATTGATGTTTTAATGCGAAAATCCATCTCGTGCTATTCCAGACTTTTCGGCATCGTAACTCTTCATGATATAAGGTTATGGGTCGACCGAAAAATTCACACCACATGTTTAGGAACAAGGAATGTCATTAGGGGTGATTGAAATGAAGGGCGAATATTTATTACCTCTGAAGGGCCGCCTCATTTTAACTTTCAACGCGGATGCCAACAAATCACCTCGTGGAAAGCTGTGGTCTTGTCAGCTACACTTACCTGAAAAAAAAATTTTAATTTTAATTCACATTCATTAATCTGTCGTAACTTTGGGACTAAAGTCGCTTAACTAAGAAACAATTTTTGTAAAGCATTCTTATGATTATCTTTATTTGTTTGCCTATTAAACACCGTCAAATCGTTGACCTTTTCCAACTTTGAGGGATTGTATCTACAAGACCGTTAAACATTTGCTTTGCACTTTTGTATCTTAATTTTTGAGAGAGTATGAAACGGAATTGTGACAATTTTGGTTGTTAAAAAATATACATTTTTTTACAAAACTTTAAAACTAAAACTGTTACTGTTTGATAGACCTCCAAAAATTAAGCTACTAAACTGTACACCTTTTCGTCCTTTCTTAAACAGTTCCCAGACATACTTCACGCTGATTAATGAAAAAAACAAATAAAAACAGGTATAGGAAAGAAATACGTAAAAGTATTTATGGATTTTTCTTTAAAAATATGTAAATTATATCTGTCGCCCTTTTTTTTACACCATCTTCGATTTTTCTCTAGATTGTACGGTAAATCGTATCTTGCAACTTTCGTATTTAGCTTCTTGCTCTAAATCTAACTTTTCGTATAAATATTGAGAGGCCAAGAAACTTTGGGACACCTTGTATATCCTAGTATATCTAAATGGAAAACAAAAAAAGGCAGATATCTAAAACGTCTCTAAGTCTCTTTTAAGTAGTTATTTTTAGACTTGTTTTAAGTTTAAAAATTAAGTGTTATTTCAAAGATCTGTATATCAAATGTATTCTGGTTCATTTAACTCGAATTATAAGAAAAATTTGGTTGTAAATTTTAGGTCCAATGTACCAAAGCGAAATTTTTTATCTTAAATTCTCTTTTTGAAATGGTAATATCAATTTCGAAATAGCAATTGGCATTAAGAGTTGCAAATATGGAAAAACAGAGAAACATGGAAAAATAATTTGTTTATTGCTTTGCCAGTTTCTCATATTTTCCAGTTTTAGTAATATTTCTCATCAATAAGTACCCCACCTTCTGTACTAATTTCCAGCTTATTATATTTTAGGTCAAAAAGAAAATATTTTTCTTTTTGAATCAAGTTATTGATGTGGATCCAATAGCATCGCTATCTGTATATTCATTCTGTTCAAGGTTTCATGACGCTCACAATTTCGAAAAACTTTTGTGTCTCACCCGGTACACACACACAACATAAAAAACCAAAAAGTCAAAATAACACTATAAATGGTAATTTTATTGATGACTGTTTTGATGCACCTGTTGTCTATGCCATTTTTTTTTTAGTGCAAGAAGTTTTGAAAATTTTGTTTTTATGCTTATAAACCTTCAACCTCTTGACGCTTCCTCGTAACTTCAAACGAGGCAGTGGTACTTGAAAACATCAAAACAAAGAACGATTCGATTTAATAAACTATTTAAAATTCATGATTGTGATTAGCGTCCTTGAGTTGTATGTACTGGTGAAGGTAGCAGGATGAGGACAAATAATACACCTCTTCTTTATCGGAAAATGGCCAACGTTTCGACTATTTATTTAGTCTTCCTCAGGGCGGAAACCCAAGAAAATGTCGGTTTGAAGTTTGAAGTTGCGTTTTAAAACCTAGGTACGGTTCCTAAGTCCGACCCATAGGTACGATTAGCGTAATTTTTTGAAAAGATTTTCAGGCTTCCACAGGCGTGTTGTCCATAAGAAAAACGTTGATGAATGTATTTTATATAGAAGTTAAAATTTTGACGGTAGGTAGGAGATAGAGTAGCTGAGTTACCGCCTGGAAGAAGTGGTTAAATGGCGATATCTCGGTACCAGTTAGAGCTAAAAGGCTGAAATTTGGTATGAGTGCTTGCTTACATTATGGGCTACGAGGCGAGGTACAGGACCTTTGCGATGGTACCGATGGTACTATTTTCCAAACTTTTTTTTTACTTTTTTGAATCAACTCAAAAATTGTTTGAATCAACTCAAAGACTTTTTTAAAACCTAAGTGGAATAGTGATTAACGGCGCAATATTGTGGTCAAATCGTTCTCCCGATATCACGCCTATGGATTTCTTTAATTTGGAGAATTACTAAATATAAAATCTACGAAACCAGACCAGAAAATATTGACGACTTGAAAAATAAAATTACACTCGCATGTCAAAGTATTACATAGTATATTGGGGCCTTTGAATCAGTTTCGTTTTCCTTTGAATCTCTACGAGAAATTCCGTATAAATTCAATTTTCAATTCTCTGTATTTATTAATTCACTAGCTAGCTGAATGACCTATGAAGTATGGACATGGCCAACAAATCCCGATATTTCCCCAAGAATGGTCCCGTTTTTTGGACCAGAAGTTCGCCATTTTTAGGGTGTCCATTTAAGGATTCCTCTTGTGGGCGCACTTAAAAGAAACGCCCTGTATATATATTCGAATCGAAATCATAAAGAAAGAAATTGAAATATTGACATGAGTTTAAATGGGTAATGAACTTTGAATACATTTATTCTTGTATTATTTCTGATTTTTTTTCTACAAATGTAAGAACCAAATTTTTGTTATAATATAATATTTCGGCACAACACTCCCCAACACCCGTAATAAGCGTTTCTAAGAACCGAAATTTAAGCAGAACCCGATGTCTCGAGGGTTTTGTTATTTTAACTGGTAATAAATATGTCAAGTGACCATGTAGGCACTTATGATTTCTACCCTCGTCCTGGGAATTTAGCCTGGATCGATTGCGTAGATTGGTTTTTTTTTGGCTTTTGCTTTAAAGAAATATTTAGAGTCGGTTATTAGTGTGACGCTTACTAAACTGTGCGGTTGTGGTGTTGTTTTGTGCCCGAGTTCTGTTGAATAGGTGAGTTTTCTCACTGGGTTTACCTTGTTTTTATCACGGTTATTCTAACTTTCTTATATTTAATGAAATATCTCAGTCATCTAATATTAATTGATAAATATTTCAATAATTAAATAGTCAGGTATCATGTTAAATTCTATTTGTTGAAAATGTGAGTTTTCTCACTGAGTTAACCTTGTTTTTATCATGGTTATTCTATTTTTCTTTTATTTAATGAAATATCTCAATCAACTCATATTAATTGATGAATATTTCTCAATAATTAAAAGTCAGGCATCATGTTAATTTCTATTCTACCGCTTATCTTTGTTTTGGTGCTTGGTATGTTTTTTTTTAGCGTACGATTGGTCGTATTGCTGGCGATTAAGGTACGAATGGTCGTATCGTTGGTTTAGGACGTCGGTCCTTAGAGATGTTTGACACATTTTCTATTAATTGCTGTTCATTGATAAGGACTGAAAGAATTTACCATGGCCTTTTGCACTGTGTGTGCGTGTTTGGCGATTATGGCACGAATAGTCGTGACTGGGGGTTTCGAACTGAACACTCAGATCTTGAAGTTGGCTTTTGGTTATTTGATAGATAATAATTTAGCCCCTTCTTGTGATGAGTTAAAGTTGGCCTGCCGCCGTGGGGACGCCCGATTGTTTTTTTTCTGTACCAGTACTCAAAACTTGTGCTTCCGGTACGATTGGTCGTACTTGTGTTGATGTGGTAGCATCCAGCCACTTGATAGGGATTAAAGGATTGTTTATCACATCTTCGCGGCATTGCAGGGTGCGAATAGTCGCATCAGTGGTTATGAATAGCAATCCGGCCTCATGGAGAGGATATAAATTTATTAAGAATAAATAGAGGATTGTCTATTGCATTTTCACAGGTAGGCGTTTAGGGCATAGTGGTCTGTGTCCGTAGTATAGATCTTTTCGATGCCAGGGCATAGTGGTCTGTGTCCATAGTATAGATCTTTCGATGCAATACCTTTTCAATAATTGAGTTTCAACATATTTTCTCAGTTAAGTTTTAATGGAGTATTTTGATTGAAATTTGTTTAATCAAAGCTTATAAAATGAGCTTGACACAGTTTCTTAATTGAGCGTAACTTTAATAGCTTAATAATTCATATAGAATCAACTAGTGTTGAACAGGGTAACTCAACACCCTTTTACTTTTATTTCAGATGCATTTCAACTGGCTTGCGGTCCTGGTCCTGCACAATACTCGGTTCGTCGTGTATTTTATTTTATTTTGTTCTTTCTTTTTTTTTGTATTTTCTTTTTATTTTTATTACTTATTAATGTTATTGGCTTCTAAATCTTTAATTAAAATATTACCAAATAAATCATATAGAAGCAAAGACCGCCTCCACAATCTTAATGATTGAAATTCCTGATATTTTTCATTTTAACCCGACTTTAAAATTTGGGTTTTACAAATATTTTTCAGAAGCGAAATACGCTACAGAATTTTTCAGAAGTATGATGCTACACAAATATGATTCATGAACAATTCTTTCGTCTAAATATGCTCCGAAATATTCCGAAAAACACAACAGAAGGTAAAAAAGCGAGAGGTGCAAAAACTCCTCATTCACATTCTCATACAAACCTAATTTAATAAATTCCGCCTTGTAATCTCTTTATTTATAGTACGGATTTGATTTATTGTACCTAAGCTGGAGTCTAATTTCAATCAAACTATTCTAATCTCCGCCACTCGCTTCAAATCTGAATCACAAGTTTTGTGTAATCCTAATGGTGCGTTAATTTCTTGGAAGAATTGCGAAACCCTTTACACACTTACCCATTGGATATTTAATATGGTCGTAATAGTCAGGGACCTCAGCTTTACTAACAGGCTGCCTAAAAGGAGCGGATGATTGATGATTCTTTACCTGTAAAATTAAAAAGTAATTTATACAAATGGTCACAGTTAAAAGCTCAGAAATCAACGTACGGCGGTAAGCACGGTCTTTAACATGTTTGTTAGAGTGTCGATGTCTTGTGATTCTTCCAGATGTTGTCCCCGCGTGACTCGGTTTGCGGGTTTATAACCGGTTTCTTCCAGGCCAGGTATAGACTCTATGGGAATGCTTTTGACACCTGAAAATTCCTAAGCGTCATACAAAAACAAAATTCGAAAAAAAATTCAGTTTTATTGGAACAATACTATCTTGAAGATCACCGAAGAGTCTGTACGTAGAAAGACTTTCCAGGACGTGTAGGACATAAACAACGCTTGTGAAATTGACAACGTTTCGACCTTTATTGGGGTCTTTTTCAATAAGCAAAGTTTTTCAGAACGTCTGGAATAACATTCCATTCTATCAAACGAAACTCACATCAGAGTGACACACAAGGGTAAACAGTTTTTTTTTAGAATGGAATGATATTCCAGAAGTCGTGAGAAACTTGGCTTATTAGAAGAGTTGAGAATTGTATGAAAATTGTTTATTCTTTGATTAGTTCAGTTCAATTTTTTTTTGGTTAGGTAAATTCAGTTATGTTTTTCTTTGATCAGGTTAGTCCAGTTCTGATTTTTCTTGAGTTAGGTTATTTCGGTTGTGTTAACCCAGGAAATTAAGTATGTTTGAATACGCTATTTGTGTGCCCCTCCGAAAAATTTGTCAAATTCAGCTATTCCGGAATGGTCAATGTCATACACTAGATGGCAGAGTAAGCTTGACAATTTGTCATAGCTCAATCGATCAATGACAATGCCAGTTTATTGACAATTTAGTTTTTAACCTCAAAGATGGAATCGTCTTGCCTCCGTCACATACAGCGGAAAGTAGAAAAAGCGGAGCGGAACGTAATTTGATAGCTGAATTTAAACCAATCAAATAAAAGCTATTAGAAATGCGTTGTTTTCAAGGTCGTCGGTGAAGTGTTCAGTTAAGTTCAACGTTAGCGGAGCGATGGCAGCGACCCCAAAATATAAAACCAGCTATATGATTTTATATAAAAAAACTGGTAATAGAACCTATATCATTTCATCGTTTATTTGGTTCCTGGCGGCTGGTGTTTCGTTTGTCCTCAACCCATGTGGTCTTTGTCTGTGGATTAATGGTGTTATGTTATGTCCGGTAGAAGACCCACATCTAGCTTAGTTGACATATACTTCTCAAACTGAATTAAGGTAGGCAAATCCACTATTTATCAAAGTATACTGTGCTTCACTTTGAAAATAGAGACATACAGATGCACGATTTCTGTTTTGACTGTTAAAGTTTATGTGTATTTGTTAGCTACCAAATCTACTTTTAACTGCTAAAATGTATTCTTACGCTATTTTTTAATCGGTGTCTATGGTTGTGCCTTATTGATTTTGTTTATGCATCGACTATTGTTATATATGGTCCATCAAATATATTTTTTTGGCCCTGATAAAGATCTGAATAAAGATCGAAACGGTGGCGTATTCGCAACTGTAAAATAGCTTTTTTACTTGTCCTACACCCGTTACCTATACTTCCATGTTACCAGGAAGGACACAAAGCATGGGGCAAGGCCATAAACTATATGATACTATGAACTATGATCCCTGATAACATGCATTTAACGCCAACACCAGAGCTCGCATAAATTAGTAATTGCAAGCCATTAAAAAATATTGTTTGTAATGGCTGCAAAAGTTGAAGAATCCTATGTACCTTCAACTTTTGCAGCAGGATAAGTTTTGTTGAATAGGATAAGTTTCGTTGAATTTCCTGCATGTTCGGTTGATAATCTTGTTACATTGTTCATGGATTATGAATAAATTCATAACAACGGCACTAGAATAATTATTATGTCTCTCCATGTGCAGAAACAACAAGTTAATCAGTAAATTTTACACAAATAATACCAAATTCAAAGACACTGAATATATGACAACGGTGTGACAAATTTTAAAATATCTGTCCTATCAGAATTTTACAAGCAGTAAGTAACTTCAATTAGATACCCGAACCACTAATGTTGAATTAAAATGGAATACGGAAATGAGCATTTGAAGAAATAAATGCTTATAAGTCAAAAACTGTTAGATTTAGGTATGATAAAGTATACACCGATTTGTTCTAAATTGAACTACCTTTCTCTGCGAAGAACAATCCACAGGTGGTTGTATTTGGAAAAAAAACAAACTTTTGACAATTTTTCTTTTCTGACGAATGAAAGTTAATTGTAGCCCGGTAGGTGTTCGTCACTAATTGCCCATATGATAGACATGCACATAGTTCTGGCTAATGAAGTCCCCGCACTCATATTGTTAAATCTTTCGGGTCATGAAATTTTAATTATTATTTTGAATCTATTTTTGAATATGAAAATATGAAATTATTAAATATCTGCGAAACGGTGTGAGATAGGTATAGGAATGTTAAAGTGGTATCATAAAGAAATCTATGAGGAATCCGAAAATAACCTTTAATATTTATTTATTTATTTATTTAACCCGAGATATCACACAAGGTGGATGTACAGATTTGCAAATACTATAGTACCTACATAACAATTAGATTGCTTAATCGTATGTGTAGCTTAGAAATTCATCCACTGAGTAAAAAGCATTATTTTGCAAAATAGTTTTTATTTTTGAGAGAAACTGACTAGTGGTACTATCTCTAACTCTAGAGGGAATGGTATTATATACGACAGCTCCAATATAATAAGGATTAGTCTTGTAGAGTTCTAGTCTATGAATTTCAAATTGGTAGTCATTGCCAAATCTGGTCATGTAGTCGTGGTAAAGGTTTAGTGGCTTAATGGTCTCAGAGTTACGTCTGACAAACTTTAACAACTCAAATATAAAGAGTGATGGCACGTGATGGGAGTGACGGATCTTTTCAGATTATACATAGTGCGAATTGCCCTTTTTTGCATCACAAATGCTCTTTGCGAAGCCGAGGATGCACCCCATAAAATTATGCCATAACGTAGTCTAGATTCAATGTTGGAAAAGTAAAATGTTTTTAAAATGTTCTTGCTGGTAATCTGCTTCAGGCGGCTTAAAGCCCAATCTACCAAATGCAGTGGGTTGAAATGCAACCATTTTGCAGTGCTTTTTTCTTTACCCTGTATATCCTTTAGAGAATAACTTATTTAAGATCGATCTCTCGCCGTGATTTTAGAAGAAACGACCTTTCACAATCTCTTTAGGTTTTAAATTTCGGCTAAGGCATTTCCGAGATACAGACCCCCAAAAATGAACAAAAATTTTGCTCGATTGCAATCGATCTTTTCCGTTAGCAGTTTATTCGTATTTTTTATTTCTTAAAATCTTCTAAAATTTCTTTCTTTAAAACTAAAATCTAATCTAATCTAAAATCTCTTTCTTTCTTTAAAACTATACTTTTAATTTCTTAAAAAAAATACGCGAAAATTTTTTGAGGTGCCACGCCCACTTTTTGTTAAATTTTGCCGAATATTTCCCTCACGCATAAATTTTCCAATAAGAGTGTAATTTTCAAAAATTTCAGCCGAAATTCCACGTTGTCTAGACAACGGTTACTGACCATTTTGACTGAGGAAGTCTGTAACAACTTCATTGAGTGCCTGTAACTTGAGAACGCCTCGACCGATCGCAGTGAATCCAACTGCTTTTTCCTCTTCTTGATGTCCTCTTTCACCTCCCATCATCGGAAGCTTCGTAGGTGCAATATCTCTGATGAATATGATATTTTTACTATAGCTTCTCATTGCAAATTTCAGAGTTGTAGCGGCTGATTTAGAGAGCTGAAAATAATTTCTAGCATTTTCTCGTGGCTACGTTTACTAAGAATTTTTTTTTGCCGAAGTCCTACGATCGATAGTTCCGAGGAACAGCCGCGCGCACCACTTATTGGGACACTCAAACTACAGGATGTAGAAACACTGTATAACGTCGACGTTTCGGCACTAAATTAGTGCCTTCTTCAGGACACTAAAAATGTGTATATAATAGAAACAATTATACACTCAACTAGACAAAATATTGAGCAGATATCAAAAATCTTAATCCTAAAGAATAAATAAAAAAAAACAGAAAGAGCCAAACAAACAATAAGGCTCTCTGTACTTACATACAACACCCGCCACCTCCTGTTTGTCAGCCTCAACAAATATGCGAGACATTCTCATTTTTTTTTTGTTTTCTTTAGATATTATTTATTATATTACGAGTGTTTGGCGTCCCAATAAACTAAGTAGATTAGCGGGATGGGGACAAATAACGACAATTCAGCTTTTATCAATTGCCAACGTTTCGACAACATATTTTGGTCTTTATCAAGGCTGTTGATGTGTACAGGAAGTCCTGTACATTATATTAAAAAATAGATAACAAAAAACAGCAATAAATTAACATAGAAACAATACACGAAAATTAAGATCCTCGGTATATCGAAATTAAAGTTATGACCTGTATCGAAATGATGGGCTGCTAGGGCAGTTTTTTCATTATTTCTAATGTTGGTTATGTTGCAATTATACTTATGCTGCCTCATTCGTATAGATAACTTATTTTTAGTTTGGCCTATGTATTTTGTTGGGCAATTGAGACACGAGACTGAGTAAACTACAGCGGATTTCTCTAATGTTGGAGTTTTAGTCTTAGTTCTTGAGTACAGATCGCCAACTGTTTTTTTAGAGTAAGCGACGATTTTTATCTGTTCATTTTTAAAAATTTGACAACCTATTATTCAGACGATGAACGAACGGGATTTTCAAATACGTCACTTCTAAATTTGGAGGTTCAACGGCTAAAGGGCTGTCACCTCGTCACCAAGTTGTAGCAATTTGCTGCCCAAGTTTGAAGGAAAACCATTAAGAGACGCTAAGTGTTTGACTTTTTGAAATTTTTTTCCCATAACGTTGGATGGCTCAACCTTAGAACACGGCTCTTAAGAGATTTTATAGCGGCAACCTTCTGGGAGAGAGGATGAGCAGACTTGAAGTTTATCAGTCTACCAGAACTTGTGGGTTTCTGATACCAATCAGTTATAATTTAACCATTGTGTCTTATGACCAAAATATCCAGAAATGGAATTCTGTTGTTCTGTTCAGGCTCTATGGTAACTGAATGTATGGGCTGAATGAATTTAAGACCTCAAGAACTCTATTCTCTGAGTCTGATGGAATACATGTTAAAATATCATCTACGTATAGGTTTAAAAAAGGAAGTTTAAAATAAAGTTTATCAATCACGATAGTAAGCAACTCATTTATGCACAAGTTAGCCAAGAAAGGTGATAAAGTGTTTCCCATAGCACTGCCAAAAACTTGCGAATAAAAATTATTCTCGCAGGCAAAATAGTTACAGTCGAACATGAACGATATTATTCCCAAAAACCGTTGTCTGTTGATATTGGTGTGTACAGAAATATCGTCCCAGTGCTTTGACAAAGTACCTAATAATACGAGTTCTTTAGGAATGTTGGTAAAAAGAGATTTAACATCTAGAGAGATAAGTTTGTAACCTTGTGGCACTTTAGCGTCTAATTCTATCAACAAAAGCAAATGATTTTTTTTCCGAAAAAGTAAATTTAGTAGTATTCAGGTTAGAAAGGATTTTGTCAACATATAATCTTTTTGACTTATTAAACCCAAGTAATTTACATAATTTCAATGCTTTTATGGGAACCGAAAAACAAATACGTTTTTTTACATGAAATGGACTCTCTTTTTGCTAATTTAAAACTCAAAAATCATGTGGGGAAAGATGTCACAAAACAAACCAAATTTATACTTGGATGGAGATTGCTAAAATTGATTTTATAGTTCGACTTTTTAGCTATGGGAAACAACAAAATGTAACGGATATAAATACTTATTTATAAGGAACTTAAATTAGCATTGCATCGAAAACTTCTTCTTTGGGCAAATAAGAAATTGTTGTGGGTTTGCCAAAAACCCAACCCCCATACAGTTTTCTAGAGCTTTTAAAAACGATTTTTTTTTCTCAGATACTTTGATTACAGCAAAGGAGCAAACTGTATGAAGAATGTTCATGAAGTTCTCATGCACCTAGGTGAGCAGTCAACCCAAAACTTTCGTGAAATGTATAGTCGTCAAATTATAGGCCATTAAAGGTATTTACAAATTATTATTCATATCTAAAGAGTCCAGAAGGAAAGCATAATACAATTGGCACATTCTAAAGATATTCTAGACCAAGAGGTATTGTTTCGCAAATTAAAAGCTTTTGAAACAGCGAAATCCTCTTTTGGGGGTCTAAACATACTAACAAAAGATGTTCTGGACTATATCATTGCAATGGAGGATACTTTTATAGTCAGGTTTAATGTCATTGCTTGTCGTAAATCACTTGGAAAAGCACTAAAAAAACGATTTTTTAGAGGTGCAACTTTATCATCCTTGCAAAGAATTTGATAAAGAATATTTTCTGTCACTTTATACAAGTACATTTATTTTACTTTAAAGTTTATTAATCAAGATATCAAATATAAAAAAAATATTCAGCAAGGTGCCAAAAGTCATAATTTTGAGAAATTTGTGAACACTTAAATTATGCTTTCGAACCATAGAGTATTAGTAGAACTCACGTGAGGGCCCACTTTTCTATTTATTTTTAAATCAGGTTAATTTTGGTTGGTTAATCTTTTTTTAAATTTTTAAATCACGTTAACTTCGGTTAATTAAGGATATGTTTGGTTAGTTCAGGTTAGTCCAGTCCTAATTTTTCTGGTTAGGTTAGTTCAGTTACACTGTTTACGTTTAGTTTAGGTTAGTTGAGTTCTACTCTTTATGTTAAGGTTAGAGAATTATTAGAACTCACGTGAGGGCCCGCTTTCGTTTTAATTTTTAGGTCACGTTAACTTTGGTTACTTCAGGTCAATTCAATTCTAGTGTTTCTGGTTAGGTTAGTTTAGTTGCACTTTGTGCGTTTAGGTAAGGTTAGCTCAGGTTAGTTCTGTTCTATTCAATGTTAAGGGCAGAAAATCATATGAAAAGCGGGACCGTGAGGGCCCGCCCTTTTTTTAATTTTTAAATCAGGTTAACTTCGGTTAGTTAAGGATATGTTTGATTGGTTCAGGTTAGTCCAGTTCTATTTTTCCTGGCTAGGTTAGTTCATTTACACTGTTTCCGTTTAGTTTAAGTTAGTTCAGTTCTACTCTTTATGTTAAGGTTAGAGAATTATAAGAACTCACGTGAGGATCCGCGTTTTTTTTTTAATTTTTAGATCAGGTTAACTTCGGTTAGTTAAGGTTATGTTTGGTTAGTTCAGGTTAGTCTAGTTCTAGTTTCCCTGGTTAGGTCAGTTCAGTTACATAGTTTACGTTTAGTTTAGGTTAATTCAGTTCTATTCTTTATGTTAAGGTTAGAGAATTATAAGAACTCACGTGAGGGCTCGCTTCTGTTTAGTTTAGTTCGAGTTTTCCTGATTAAATTAGTTCAGTTACACTGTTTACGTTTAGTTTAGGTTAGTTCAGTTCTACTCTTTATGTTAAGGTTAGAAAATTATAAGAACTCACGTGAGGGGGGGATCTCACTCGGGCCCGTGAGGTCTCGCTCTTTTTTTTAATTTTCAAATCAGGTTAACTTCGGTTAGTTAAGGTTATATTTGGTTAGTTCAGGTTAGTCCAGTTTTAGTTTTCCTGGATAGGTTAGTTCAGTTACACTGTTTACGTTTAGCTCAGGATAGTTCAGTTACTCTTTACGTTAAGATTAGAGAATTATAAGAATTCACGATTTGTTTCCGCAATTTGATTGGTCTAATACGCTGGTGGATGTCACCTGCTGCTGCCCTATACAACATCTCACTGCTCTTCCGTAGATTTTTTGCTTTAACCCGCGAACTCGCGGTCTCCAATTTGTCGACCAGCCAAAGCTGTACTGATGAGGGGTAGACCCCGAAACTGGTATGCAGATAGATTGATCGACAAATTGGTGTCCATCTACTCTTTAATGTAATCAATAATGGGTAATTTTTTTATGAAAACATCGAAGAATTTGCTACAAACGTGGCCGACGCCTTTAAAATTAAAATCGAATCTATTGGGCAGGGGGAGAGAAAGGTGGTTGCCATGGCAATACGATGCGCGTCTGTATGTTTCTTTGTCTACATGTACGCGACAGAAAAAGAGACATATATGGCTTTTTTCGGTCGTTATTGACGTCACTTCGGATTTTGATGTTTAATACGCAGGTTCACCGGAGGCGGTGGTAAGCTTGCGTCTTAGCTTAGAGGAATTTTTTTTATATTTTTAGATACAAATATATGAATATTCCTCTTCTTTTTTTTTTTGCTATAAACTACTTAATTTGATGCCTTTTTTGTTGTAAATTTCAAAATAATTCAGACCCTATCATTAGTAAAAAACTGTTTTATCAGCGTTTTCGTGTAACCGCCCTAGAGCGTTCTGAAAGTATTCCCATCCATGTTTTTTCAATAGAGATGTAAGTATGGGAATAATCTCAGAGCGGTCTAGAGCAGCCACCCGAAAACGCTATAAGATGTATAGACTAAGTTTTTCTTTGGCATAAGCGAGTTCTTTTATCAGTGCGGGGTCTATTTTTGGATTGAAAAGAGAGTACGCCACTGAAAATAGGCCAAGCACGACCGATGAGAAGTGCGCGAGTTGCACATTTTTCCACCTATTTTTAGATTAGTTTGCGCTTTTATAGATGCGATATTTCTTTTGCGATACGACAGCAAAACTGGTCCGATCCGATACGTTCGCACTCGACTTTTGCACGTGCGTCATGTGTTGTCGGGTTCCTTATGTCGAAGCCGATAAGGTCGCAAACGACATTTGGATTCCATACAAGGAAATTGTTATTGAGGTTTACGGCTAGAAATCTTTCTTCGGACGTACGATTGCTGCCTGATGACGCGTACTAGAGGTATTGTTGTTGATTTACGAGCATTTGTTGTTAGTTAAGTACCAGCAGCACTTTTAAGCGGTAGCAGTATAATAGATACCCGAAAGTGTGTATGTCGACAGGCGATAGGCTAAAAAAGAGATAGTCGCAGCAGGTTGTTGAACTGAAACTTGTTTCGCTATTGTCCGTAAATAGTTTTAGCGTTTGGTACTCTCGTTTTATGTTCACGATTTCACGTTTTTTTTCGCTGCGGACGCAAGTCGGTGGGTTTATGCACTCTATTAGCAGTAGGGTGTTCGGGAAGGGTCTTACGCCTCTGATGCTTTTATTTGCTCCAAGTTTGCCAGATCAAAACGATGTTGCCATTTCAATCTCACCGTAAAACTATGAACAAAGAACTTGATGATACCTAAAAATAGCTGAAATGTCGAAACGTCTGAAAGACTTTATTTCATATTCGCAAACCTAGCAGCTTTTGATTAGAGAGAGCTTTTAATTTCGCATCCTTTGAATGTAAATTTGACCAATTTATGTCTTTAAAATTGACTAGGACAGGAAATTAACGGTCAATTTGAATCACAAGCTTTAATTGCCAATTAAACTATGTGAGGTGTCATTTTAAAGAGCATTTTCTACTCCTGTCCAATGATCACATTCATTCCCTTCAATCCCTTTTTTTTCCAAAAGATTTACCAGAAAAGTTCATTTTTTAAACCTATGCCCGCGCCGTCCGAAGCCCCATATAGTGGCCACTGGCGAGGGTGGTATAGATTTTTTTACCGTACCCTTTCGGGGATAGCTAAGAGGGTGGTTCCGAGGATCTTCGTCGAAAGAGACACGTTTTGAACTCGGTAGAGTTACGTCCTATAGAGAGAGACGCGCTTTGAACTCTAGAGAGTAGCGATCTAACTGAGAAGGCGAAAAAGTTTGAATTTCAACGCGAGGAAAAAGTCCTGGGCTCCGCCTTTCTAATTTCCGCAAAGTGGGTGTGATGGTGGATTAAAATAAAACATTAAGAAATTTTATACAATTTTAGTGAGAGACTTTGAGACTTGTATTAAACTAAGCAATTTTTTGGGACACTCTATACCATCTAAAACGTAAATACAGGTCCTGGTTGTCATGAAACAACTAGAAACGACGAATAAATTCGATTAATATTGATTTATATGGGAAAAGTCGATATTTCTACGTTAAGCATATGAGGCTCTCAAACCGGCCAAAAAACCTAAATTTTGAGATTAAGATCGTGCATTGCCATCTTTCAGAGCTGATATCTCGTTTCGATGAAGATTTATCCGAAAATCTATAAGAAGTGCTAAGAAAGTAGACGAATAGGGCTACACGTAGAGCACATTTTCGGATGTCTGCCTAGAACAGTAACAGAGCACGGGTGGCCCAAATATAAGGTAAAAATTGTGTAGTTTTTTTTTTAAATTTTCTCGACAACCATGAAAGGCAACTTCTTTTTGATTCATATATCTGATAGTCCTCAATGACCCCTTTATATATTATATTAACATGCATATCGAAAAACCTTAGCGTTTCCAAGATAAACAGGAAATGTAAAAATTTCAAAAATTTCAGAGGGGGTAGGTCGTCAAAATTTTCGGCCGAAATCAGCTGTCATATATTTTATCAAAAACAGGCTCATATGAAGGAGCGGACAAAAATATGTTAAAAATATGCAATTTTGGAATTTTCAGTAATTTTCTTCCCTTTCAAAAAGTCGCCTAAAAGGTAATTTTTTCACTTTTCATCGACATTTTAATATTTATACCCATATAATTCGAAAACGAAACATGGTATAACAATGCTATTGACACCAGTGAATAAAGCATTCACGACCACAACATACCTGCTTAATTTGCCGTTGCAAGTTTTTAATTTAGTGGCATAATGTTCGATCAAATTAAAACATTAGGTAATTTTCATACATTTTAACAGTTTTTCGCTTATTATAAGACTCTTATTAAACTAAACACAATGGTAATTAACGTTTTGAGCAGTATTTGAGACACTTAATTGAGACACTGTTTGTGATAAATGGCTTTGCTTTAAAATGCAAATGTCACTCTACCCCATAGAAAAACGAATAATCGAACAGTTAGTACCAGTCAAACGGTCCTCATTAAAGCCATTTTGTCAATCATATACGAAAAACTGATTGTTTGGGCGATAAAGCAATATTTGTAGTAAAAGAGAAAACCCTAATGATGGCGTATAGTAAGCATAAAGTCGAAACGTCGGATATATTTGGTTTCAGCGCACTTTAGCAAAAATAACTAAAATGTAGGAAAAAATGTTTCGTTTTTCGGTACCCGCGGCAAGGTTCCGGACCCTAGAGACCTCTAGCCCTTCCCATAAAGTAGATACATACCAAATTTCAGCTTTCGAGCTCAAACCGTTCCAGAGATATCGGCTTAAAACCAAAACTTAAAAATGTCATTTTTAGCGAATTTTACATTCAAACCTACCATTCGATCTTCAACTTGATATCATCATCGATTTAATAAAACAGCTATAACCTAGCTACCGTCAGCTACATAACTATGTCAGCTATAAGTATTACCATTCGTGGTATCCCCATGGGCATCCAGCATCCAAAGCTGAACTATGTACCTTAAACAGTTCGCTAAATATTAACGTTACTCAGCTACTGTAGCTAGGATAGCTGGGTCAGCTATATCACAATTTATGATACCTACTATTAAATAGAATGGAACCTCTAAAAGAAGCAGTAAGTGTTCGCGTGGCCCGCATAAACGCCGAAATCGCCGGTAAATCACGGGGCTCCGCAAAGAACAAAAACCAACTGCTGAGCAGGAAAGTCGTCCTGGATGTCCTACAGGCGCTGTACGATGAGTGTTCCGTGGAAGGGCTTCAGAAGGTGGATCCAACTACAGCAGAATTCGTCAAAAAATACAAAAACGACATGAAGGAAATCAAGATGCTACGAGTCAACATCAGTGAGTTTGAAATTGAGAATATAATAGGTTGTGGTCATTTTGGCGAAGTTCACTTAGTTAAGGAGAAACAGAAAGAGAGCAATGTAAGACGTTGAAAAGACGGGTTGATGAAGCGGAGACGGCCGCTTTAACAATCAGATCCTTATTGCATCCGGACAAGTTCATCATTGTGGTAGAGCACGATTTGAGTGTGCTTGATTATTTATCTGACTTCATTTGCTGCCTGTACGGGGTTCCTGGTGCTTACGGTGTCGTTACCATGCCTTTCTCAGTTCGGGAAGGCATTAACATTTTCTTGGATGGCTTTGTGCCCACAGAGAATCTACGTTTCCGAGATGAGTCACTAGTATTCAAGGTGGCCGAGTCCGCCAATGAGGAAGAGGTCAAGAGAATGAACCATTACGAGTATCCAGCAATGTCAAAAACCATGGGAAATTTCAAGTTACATGTGAAGAAGGGACAGTTTTCTGACTCAGAGATATTGGTGCTGCTGGGAGAGAATGGGACTGGGAAGACTACCTTTATTAGGATGTTGGCTGGTAATTTGGAGCCTGATAGTGGTTCAGGTAAGTTTTTGCAACCTGTGCAATGCAGACCCCATGGCAAATCCTAAGATTATTACCTGGGCTGTGTGTGTAACTACTATGGCATCTTTTTATAATATTACTACTGTTTGGATGTACTGTAGATATATACATTACTAAATTTGAAGTCAAAACCTTAATTTATTTGCAATAGGGCTTGATTATGATGGATGAGTAAGATCCACTAAAGTGATTTGAAATTTTAGGTGGTCTACCTCAGCTGCATATCAGTTACAAACCGCAGAAAATCAGCCCTAAATCGCAAGGTATTGTGAAGGCTTTGCTGCATGACAAAATTAGGGATGCCTACATCCATCCACAGGTAAATTCATATTGAACAAAAAGACGCTATTAGCTATATTTTTTGACCTGGAATTTAAACCTAAAAAGTACTACAGAGTGTTCATTATAAAACTTCATCTAGCAGGCTATGATATTTTGACAGAAAAGGATGACATAATCAAAATAAATGGACTGTTGTTTCTCCATCCTTTTCTTTTGACATTTCACAGCCAACTAGATGAAATTTTATAATGAACACCCCGTACTATACAGGTTGTTTTTCGATTTTAATCTTGGGACTCTCATTAGGTTATTTAAAGAGATATGAACAAACTTAAGTTAGGCTATTGTGCTAAAAAAAATTATGTCAAAAAGGGCACTATTGCTTCATCTTACATAAACATCAACTTTTGGTCTAAAACTTTTGTTCTAGCTTGTACAGAAGGGGTGATTTGTCACGACTGAATAGAGATGAGTCACCTCGTATATAAATTAAGTTATAATAAGAACTGAATTTATTGGAAACTGCATTTTTAAATACTCTGTGTCTGAATTTCTCTAGAAACTCCAATCTGACATTTTTGTGAATCAATTTTTACCGAATGATACCATGAATTTTTCCTGAAATTATGTTTTTGGATTTCCAGAAGCTTTTTATCCAGAATCTTATTTATTAAATAGATGGGTTTTCAATATACTTTTACATGATCTTTATTTTTAGGTGAGTCCTACTAGAACTGTACGAAATATTATATAAGAACAAGCCCTCGACAAGGTTGAAGCAGACCATGAGACACCAGTAATTATAACACTTTTGAAGAACTGAATAAAGACGACTAAAATGTGTCCCTTTATTAATTGTCACAATTATGTAAATAATGTTAAAACCTCATGGTAAATTATAAAACTGTAAAATTTCACTTTTTGGAACGCACAATATACATAAAAAGAAATAGGCTTACTAGAACTCACACTCACTAAAAGTAGCGAAAAGTGAAGAAAAGTCTGTTATATTCATTTCTTGCTAATAACCTTCAAAGTTCAATAATTAAATTAACCGTTAAAATCACATAAATTAGTTAGTAACTATGAATAAATTAGTTTCCTTAAAATCTGGAATAATTGGAAGAGTCTGGCATCTATGTAGCCTTAAGAGCAAACAATATCCATAACCTTAAACCCATTTATCAATCACTGTCAGTGTCCGTTTTATATATAGTGGGTGAAATATGTCAAATTTCCAAGGCTAACGAGATGCAAAAAAAACTGGAACAGTTTATATAATACTTGGTTTTTGGCGATCTTTTTCTAATGAAATGAGATGAGGAATGTGACGTCATATTGAACCCTCGCTGAACAGAGAGTACCAGGTAGCACACCACAGTCAAATCAGTCAACGTCGGGAAGCATGGGAGATCACTTCGCCCATTGACTCATCGCCTTCTTTGTTATGATCCAACCCAATCTTCAATGTTATGATTAGTTTATCTTTTGCACCAATGGCCCCCGTAGTGTTTTTTAATTAAACCAACTACCCAATTCAGTAGTTTCTCAAAAAATCTCTCAACAACTTCTTCAAATGGGCAGTATGTTCCTCGAACTCTTCACTCCACATTCTTAATTGAGCTTTATTTGCTTTGTCCTGCAACCAGGGCCGCACCCACCACTTTCTTTGAATTTTCTGATTCAACTACTAAAGCACTTGCAGCTATAATCATAAAAGGCAGAGCCTTTTTTTTCTGTTTTAATCTAGCGGCCTGTACTTTAGGATGTTCAATTTTCGATGCATAAAACATGTTTCAGTTTATAGCATAAACCAGTGGTGCGATTCTGTAAAAAACGTCTATAAAGATCACGATTTACCGCTTTGAAAAAACTTCCGAAAACTTCTATAAAAACCGACCAAAAATGTAAGCAGGTAACATCCAATCAGAGAGTCAAATAAGAGCATTGATTAGACACCTACTGTCTTCGATTTACTATCGATTGTTGTAATAGGTTTAGGCTTGAAGCGTGGTATCGTAATCGACATCGACATAGACATGCCTTATAGAATCTAAACACTGAACTCAAAAGTTAAATCCAAGAAAAAACGCGAAAAGGTATTTTTAACCTCCAAAAAAAATTGTTAAATGTTTAAGCCGACAATTAACAGCTTTTTTCAAAACAAATTTGATTTGGTGTAAAAAAAAATTGACGTCCAAGAATACGAATCATTTGAAGCAATAAATTTCTTTCTCACATCCCTTATTTGAAGTCAAACTTTCAGGGTAATACTGGCTTAAAGTTTAAACTATAGGCCCTTTCCCTCGGGGATGCAGCCCTCAGAAGGGTAGCAAGGATGATACGTGATTATCATACAAGCAGGTTTTTCGGGCTTAGGGCGTATTACCATGCCGGGTATTTATGGTTTTCGCGTTTGAAGGGAATTGGAAGAAGGTTTAATATATTGAGGGGCTGCTGAAGCGGAATTGTAAAGCATTAATTCTGATGGTCGAAAGGGGAATGCTAAACGTACGAATTCCCAGAGATTTACAAGATATTACGGCGTGCCAGAAGCACAGCTCCGGCATCTGAATTTACAGCCTCAACTGGGCCTTTCATTTCCGAGATTAAAACTCATATTTTATATTTTCCTCTTCTTGGGCGCGGCATCTCCGTCTGACTCGCTCCGTTGCCCTCGCCCCCATTTCCTCGGGAAGTTTTCCCGATCCATTGCCCTTTCTTTCAGAGTTAATGAGTTCAGAAGTTTTCAAGACTCGTTCCGTTTCACACTTTGCTTCATAAATTAGCCCCGCGCCATTACCGGGATTGAATTTTTCGGCAGTTTAGTGACCCCCCCAACGCCATTCCTCCGGGCGAAATTTCCTTTTGCGGTTAATATTCCGGGTTTTAGGATCCACCCCGATGTGAAAACGTGCTGTTGTAATGCTAATTTTCGGCTCGGGCGATTGCTTCGAATGAATTGGCTAGTAATTGTTCCGACTTTTGGAATGAATTTGCCTTAATAACCTTTACTTCTGAACTATTATATTAATTATTTTTTTCCTAGTAAGAGTGGCTATCGAAACTGATGGTTTTGGCACCACTTGACGACCCAACAGTTTTGTTTTAAATTGGTAGATGACTAAGGAATGAAAATGTAACAAAAATGCACAAAGCATACCAATCACCTGTTCGCCCGATTGTTCACACAGTGCTTCACGAAGACTTTCGAAGAAGTTGTTCTGAACATTTATAACTCATAATTTACACCATATACCTACATTTAACCAATCAAGTTTCAGTTCTTTTAGCAGAATTTATCTCAAAACAACCAATATCCAATTCATCTTCTTAACCTTCCAGATAATACTGAGTATTCTTCTATGAAGACCATTTTTTTATAAATTGAAATCGCAGCATTCCGATCAAAAACCTCAAAAAAAAAATCATAATTTTTACTCAATTTCGAATTTTGACCGCCCGTACCTTTATAACCATGAACCGATTGGAGTGACCCTCTGTTGCTGAATAAGGGACAGCAGGGCGGCAAGTTGATCCTCCATCGCTTGATGCTGGCTTCTGGTCACTGGCATAAACACGTAATGTCCGGCAATGAAGCACTCACTTACAGTTCAGTAATATTAGTCCTCAAATTCCCACTGGAATCCCACTTCTGACACCAATTGTTGCGAACTCGATTGTTGCGAACTCGGGGTTCAATAATTCCAGTGTAACGATTTAACACGAAAACACTATTTATTTACTCCAGAAATACACACGACTATAATTCGACTACTAAATAGCTCACTAATTAACACTTTATAGCCTTCTATTATCGCTTCGTAACTTTAGCTTACTTATAGCTCGCTTAAAATAAGACTATTTCCCTGCGCGCTCTATACGCCTTTTATATACAATCCTAAAATTACAGAAAAACCTAGAAAGTTCTTTATAAGAATTCTTGAATAATCTCACATAAAAAAACGGTTGTAAACAACTGCCTTCTAGATTAAGCCAGACGAGCAATAAATCACTCGTGTCAGCCATGACGCAGCGCGGATAGTTCGCGAAGCTCCACCAACCAACACGCTCAAGTTTGGGATTCTAACAGGCTTATAGATTCCCACCCTATGAAAATGTCTATTGTAAATTCATTCTAAAATTGCATGTCGTCATTATTCAAATAAGATTGACATATTTTTCTTTTTTTTTGCAAAGACGTGGCACATAGTTTTCTAAATATGAAGTATTTCTTGTGGTAAAAAAAAACACTTTTTTATGAGCGTAAAATATTAAGTCCATATCTTATCTCCATATATATATATTAAGTCCATTAACATCATTACCGAGCCACAGGTTAGGTATTAAAATATCAATAATAGTAGATTATGTCACTAGGAGTAAAAGTGGGTCTTTTCGTGCTGAGCCCAGAGATTGACGGCCGAAGCGAAGCTGAGGCCTGCAACTGGGCGAAGCACAAAAAGACCTTTTACTCCGAGTAACATATACTATTTTTTTTTCAAGCATGCAGGAAATAAGTCTATTTCAGAGTGATTCAGTTTTGAAATTTTGTCTCATCCTCTTTAAGCGGATCTAGGTACTTACTCAATGAGTGTTGTATATAAATATTATGTGTTGGAACGGTGGTTTTCAATGTTCAGTGGTTTTAACGGTATTAAATCGTAACCAATGGTTTAGGTGGTTTAGGTAAATTATGGTAAACTAAAAATTTGTAGCATTATTATCAATACTAAATTAATAAAAATCACATTGACAGATAAATATGATGACGCGCATGACAACCAACGACATTTAACAGAATTCGAGAACCTATGCGATTTCGACTAAAAATGGTTTCGGGTGGTGCTCTCGAGCGCTCTGAGAGTATTCCTATCCTTTGTTTTTTCATCAAGAATGTAAAGATGACAATAAGATGGTTTGTATATGCGCCACCATGACAGTAGCGGTGACTTTTGACTTTACTTTTACTGCCTAGGACTTTTTTGCTACTTTTTTGGTCTCAGGATTAGAAAGCCCACTTTAGGTGTGCGAATGGAGAAAACAAATGAAGTCCTTTTAGTCCGCTTGAAAAAAAATGTGTTTTTTTCATGTCTCATAAAGTTGTTGAGATATTTATTTCAAATTTGGAACGTATGCTACATTACATTGCCATTATCATTATCAGTGGCTAAAAGTGGCTAAAACCTTTTAAAATTTACAAGTTGATATTTTTTCAAGATTGGACCTTTCAGCCCTTAAATGCTTTTTGTTTCAGAAATTTTTCTGTGCTTTCAGTTAAGCCCTGCAGATACCTCTCTCGCGTCCTTTTTATTAAATCTTGATGGCGCTTTGCAGGATCAAGCAAAACACTGTATTATTTTGCAGTTTTAGCATCCCTGACGACAAAAATAGCTCTAGTGACAGTGTCTGGATCTGGTAGCTTTTGGTTCCATCTTTTGGCTCAAATTTCCTAGGAATCTAAAAATCTCTCCGGGAGTCGGGATGTTTCTTTCATCGTCGGCTGTCACTCTTTCAGGTTGTCGGTTTTGAAATTGAGCAATTAATATTGCAATACCTCTCTAAAACTCAGATGATGATGATCAGTGATTGATCAGAAAAAGCTGATTAGTACCAGTTATCTATGGAAGTAAGTTACACCCGGACTTTGAGAATAAATTCTCGCTGCGTGGGGGAAATGTTTCGTAGATAGGGGTTTGTCTGCCTTCTTCTTTATAGTTTCTGTGGTAGCTAAAATGAGAATAAGATGAGAATATTTCCTGCAATCATTTTGCAACTGAGTCGAAGTCGGGGGGCATTTAGTGGGTCCCTGCCTAGGTTGAGGTCTTGTTGCTATCTGTTTTTGCAGCAGCTGCGTTGTCAAAGAATTAGTTGCCCCGGAAAGGTTTTTTTGGAATCTTTGAAGAGGTTTTCTTTTGCAGCCGTGATAGCAAGTTGAGTGAGAACCATCACACTTGGCGGATTTAGCCGATGCTTCTCTACTTCTCTTCCATTCTCCTAAATGGTAACTTTCTCCGTTTTTTATTGCACTTTTGTGTACTGTTTTGTCTTCTTTGTGGCTGTTTCGGGCCAGAACAGCCACAAAGACTTACACTTAAGCATTGTTTAGTCCCTCTTACGTGTTTCTTCACTTGCACACGTGTTAAGGGCAAATGTCTTGTTCCTAAAAGTTTTCATCCGTTGCACGTGTGGTACGTTGAGAGTGTAGCTATGCCTTGGGCTGTTAGACCTTCCTCGTCGTCATTGGTGCTGTCATTGTCCTCTTCTAAGGTACATGTGGAACTTTTTTGTATCAGGCAGCAACTTGGTGAGACATCTATATTATGCCACGGTTTCATTGTCCCCCAAGCCTTTTTCTTACCTTTAATAAAAACGTAATATTCTCATTGAATTGAAGATGTTGATGCAGAAGTCGTCTTCGTCTTCTAAATCAAAATCTTCGTTCTCTTCGAATACATCGATATCATCCAAACTATTACAAAAGCCAGTTATCTTTGTTAGCTAAACCATTACTTTCTTAAACCACCTTTCTCTTCTTTTTAGGGTCAATTTTACTAACAAAATTTCTATTTCTTTTAAGGCTCTTTTTGCAAAATCTGCTCTTATAACTTTTTTTCCTGTGGTAGCAGTTAAAACCCTGCAGGTACCTCTCTTGCGTCGTTTTCTATAACTCTTGGTGGTGCTTTTCAGGACCAAACAAAAAACTGTATTGTTTTCTTGACGGCAGCAACAGCTCTAGTGTGTAGACCTGGTAGCTCTTTGGCTTCATCTCTTGGCTCATATTTCTTAGGCATCTAAAAATCTCTCCTGGAGTCGGGACGTTTCTTCCTTCATCAATTGTCACCTTTTCAGGTTATCGGTTTTGAAATGAAACAAATACTGTTGCAATTTTATATCGCTATACCTCTCTAGCAATTCATGTTTCGCTTCAGTTATTTAGCAGGAAGGATGCACACCATGGTTGAGCAGAAAATGCTGATTAGTGCCAGTTATCTACGGTAGGTTATGCCCGGACTTTGTGAATAAATTCTCTCTGCCTTAGGGAAATGTTTCGTAGATGGGGGTGTGTCCGTCTTCTCACTTATGGGCTGAAGTGGTAGCTGAAGCGAAATTCTCATTAAAGTTGAGAATATTTCTTGCATTTGCTTTGTAGCTGACGCAAAGTAGGGTGGCAGTGAGTAGGTCCTTGCTTAAGTTGAAGTCTCCTTGCTACCTGTTTTTGCAGCAGGTGCCTTGTCTAAAAATTAGTTGCCTTGAAAGGGGCTTTTTCGTCTTCTTTAAAGTGGGTTTTCTCTGCAGCTGCGATACCTATTTGAGTGAGAACCATCACACTTGGCCAACTTCAACATTCTTCTAAATGGTGATTTTCTCCGATTTTTGTTGCACATTTGGTTATTGTTTTTGTCTTCTTTGTGGCTGTTTTAGATCAGAACAACTTTTTGGCTAAAGCATTGTTTAGTCCCTCTTAAGTCTTTCTTCACTTGCACTTGTGCAAGTATCCTGCCCCTAAAGGTTCTCATCCTTTGCACGTGTGGTACGTTGTTGAGTGTGTAGCTATGGCTTGGGCTATCAGACCCTCTTCGTCGTCATTGGTGCTATCTTTTTCTTTTTCTATGGTACATGTGTAACCTTTTTTTTGTATCAGATAGCAACTTGGTGGTACCAGAGTTTCGTTGTCTGTGTGAAATAGCAAGTCCAATTTATAGTCGTTTTTGCTTTGGTGTTGCTTATCTTGGTTTCACCAATTTGACCGCTAGTTTTTCGACACCGCAGGTGAGATCTTAGGTTAGTTGCTGGAGCAGCAGCGTCCATTTGTTCGTCCAGTTGTTGATCATCGAACATGTCCTGTAGAAGTTTTTCTTCTAAGAACAGCTAGAATGAAGACTTTGTCTTTCTTTAAAAAGTAAATTAAATTATTTGATTCTGCACACAAATAGTTACTTTACAATAAAACGAACTTAAACTACAGCATTCCTATCTTAGGTTTTTCAATAATTTGGAATATTTTTGATTTATTTTTTTAATTTTAAAACGTGATTTTTTTGCAATACTAATTTTGCTGAGGCTATTAAAACATGAACTTTATAACTTCATAAAACTAGGCTTTCGTTTCCGACGCCTACTAATATCTAAACATTTTTCGTCTTCGTGTCATGTCCTATTATACTTATTTTAAATAACTGAATTTTCTCTGTCAAAGCAAAAAGAGAATTTTTGGGTGGAGAAGATAGGCAAGAAAAATATACAGGGTAGCATTAAAAGTATTGAATTAAAGGTCACTTCCGGTTAAACCGGAGGTAGAATAAAATATCAGTAAAGCTGAGAGAAAGCGAAATAACGAGATATATAATCGCACAAATTTTCAAAATTTTATCATAAAATGTAAAAAAAATAGAGGTTGTCTCATGTCTCCTGTGTCACCCGGTATTGGCAGCCGCTAAAGGTAGCAAAAAGCCGGCACAAGTGGGGTGAGCAGTTGGCTCAGATTGCAGCTGTCGGCACACTAATTTAAAAGCCCGCCTTTACAAAAAAACTTACAAAAAGGTATTCAATGCGCCGACCTCTGTCGAGCGTAGGTTTCACATACCGGATGACCCAAATCCAATGTACATAGTACGATCTCAGTTTCTATTATAGATAAAAATTTGAAATTTGGAACATCAATATAACATCTTGAAACTAAAGTTTTGCTGTTTTGAAATGTCATATGTCTCTTTAGGATTTGTCGTAATTGACACCATCTTTTATTTTTTAAATCTCAACCTGCATTTTTTAATGCAAATTCGAAATCGGCTTAAAATTACCTTTTCAACAACCTATCACACTTACTAATGTTGGTAAGTCAATTCGTCATAAATTGACATTTTATGATAATTAAACTTTTGGGTTACCCCCGGTATACCAGTCGAATTTCGCTATGCTTACCACGATTCCTTTATTGTTAGAATATGCTCATCAAAACAATATCGGTTAGATCATGACAGAGCTATTTCTGACAGATACACATCAGTTTAATTTATTTTCAATTTTCCCGTTTTTTAAATAGAAGAAAACACATTTCTTTGAATGGAAACCTAAGTTTTTATTTACATAGATTGAAACAGCTGATATTGATCAGCAGTGATTTCATTAATGGCCCTTCGAACCCTTACCTCCAGATTTTCTAGATTTGGTGCTCGTGGATGTAGAAAAACCTTGTTCTTCACATGTGCCTAAAACAAAAAAATCCAGAAGTGTAAGGTCAGGCGAGCGAGGGGGGCCAGTAAACCGGTCCAACAGTGCCAATCCAGTTGTTAAGCCCTACCCTACCATATTGAACGAATAAGAACAAACATAATACAGGAAACTGCAAGGTGGCAGGTGGCGTTGCTACCTGCCACCTTGCAGTTTTTCTACTTGCACATAGTTCTTCTACTTAAAAGTAAAAGTATTCGCACCTGAAACCTTGCTTGGTCAGAGAAGACTCCAATAATCGGCAAAAGTATAATTATTAGGACCGATTCTGCCTAAAACGTAGTCGCAATCCGACGTCGGCTCGACTGGAAATTAGATTCCGCAATTAGGTGCAAAAGAGAGTCGATACGTGGTCGCGTCAACGTTATCTTTCGACGTCGGGTTGTTTGAGGCACCGTCGGCTCGACGTCGCATTGTTATTTGGCCCCCCCACCCCACAGAGCTCACCTCAGTCGAATCAGTCAAGGTCGGGAAGCACGGGAGATCACTTCGCCCATTGCTTCATCGCCTCAAGCTTTGAAAACATTTTAGATTGTACTTTCTTCTAACAGATTAAAGGCAACGCCATACCTAACCATAAATAGTCACGGGACAATAAAACTTGCCAAGTATCCATGTTTAAATATTGTCGTCGAAATCTGTGAAATACTGCCCTGCAAAATAAATGAGATTTACGAAGTGAGGCAGAAAGAATGATGAGGCTGCCTTTGTGATTTTCTTGATCTGTTGAAGATATATTGTGGCAAGGGGTTCGAAGGGCCGTATGGGTCGGAAAATATGATCGTCGATGTTTAGCATCGGTATTAGACAGATAAAATTATAGTTCGCGATAACTCCGGGCGTTTTCTACCGAACTTAATATAGGTTGCCGTAAATTGTAGGAATTAAACGTATAGCCAGTATTTAAGCACTCAGAACGTCAGTGGTCAGTGTACGGTCGTATTATTGGAGTGAAATGAGTTATTGCCAAAATAGAAGAGCAACTATTTAGTTACTAACACCTTTAGAATCGTGTTTTTTATCGATCTAGTTTTTTTTAGATCTTTAGCTTTTCAATAATCACCTACAGCTTAATAACGCATAAACGTAAACTTCTAGAGTAAACGATATTTTATTGCCGGCACCTCCCCGACCTCAACAACCAGTTTACTTGTTCTCCAAACGAGAGTCTAATTGGATGTCATTAGAAAAATGGGAAACTAACAAGCGCCTAGTTTTCTTTTGTCATGGAAAATATCCATTTATAACATAATTATCAACTCATTACGAGTGCTATTACTTCTGATATCAATCTAATCTGTGTAATAGTTTTATCCTTTTTGTTCTAGCCCGTAAGCCTGATGAGGTAATCGTTGACTTTAGCGGCAAATTTTCACCACATCCACTCCCATATGGACAGCTATTAACTAATTTTTGGAAGAGGCAATTAAACACTGATGATGGTGTGTACGTCTCGCAGGGGTCAACCCTCCAAAGTTAATTTTCCAAGCTTTTTTTTATATAAAATGTTTTTTTGGGGGCCTAAAAAGATAGGACAAGGAGATGTGCAGCGTTTTATATCGGGGCCCCCGCATAAAGAAATTTACTGGCCATAATTATAGGGTAGCGATATTTAATTACAGATAGAGTCCGCGACTGGATGGCAGTGGGGCCCAGCTCTGAAATCGCTCTTTGTAATGGGCGCCGCAAATTCGCCCCGTGTGAACCTGGACTGTAGGTATTGATGAAAAATTGATTGGATTGCTCTTTTTTCAATAAGTTTTTTAACTTTGTCCCGGTTGGAATCAATTTTACAGATAAATCGTCCTTCTCCACGTGATGGTAATGACATCAATCATAAACAATTTGCGTCCATTTACGATTCCATGTATCTAATTACTTATATTATTGAGACAAAAGGAAACAGTAATTATTAGAAAATCGATATTACTTAAAGCATCGTTTAGGGAATGTATCATTTCTGAGTCCGCGTTAACAATGATTGGCGAGCGTAATTTTGTAGCATGTTTTCGCATTTTTTTAAGCTGCAATTTGCACGAGATCACGAAACGACAATTATTACACAACGATGCAGAAATTTGCTTTTATTGTCACTTTCCTGTAAGTCCAATGGTTCAAGGTATTGAAACTATATTAATGCAGTACAACCTGTTCCATTTTCGATTTTTTTTGTCGAGTCGTTTTTTCGATTTTATTTGATGTCTAAGAAGAAGGTTGCGAGTGTTACTACTAAAGATAGCGCCTACATAATTTTCAAAGTCAATAACAAAATAATCCAGAAAATAACAAGAATCTTTCTGACAATCCATTCAGTCACTGGATTCCTTACGTGAGTGGAGTGTAAAGTATCGGGAAGAATTTAAAATCATATTCATCAAAAAAATCTACAAGGTTAAAGTTTTATATCTCAAGAAAAGATTTTTTTGTCAAAACTAAATAATCCTACACCGCTGAATTTATCGTCAAGCGTCGTATATAAAATACCCTGCAATAACTGCAGTAAATCCTAGATCGAACAAACAATTCAACATTTAAAATTTGTGATAGTCGAGAGGTTAAAAGGAAAAAGAATGATAACACTTCAATGGTTGCTCATTGTTTCTCGACAGGTCTCTCTTTCCATTTTCCTGGTTTCGATATATACAGGGTGGCCCATCGAAAAGGATCCACACCAATTGATACATGGAAAATCTCTCAAATACGTCACCTTTAGTTTTTAGGGGGAAGATATAAATGTTTCGGCAGTTTCAGTTCATACTCAGTTTGGAAGCCATACAAACAAAAAAGAATTATCTACAATCAAAGCGAGTTACTTTTAATTGAAATATTTTCTGCTTTCCATATAACGAAAATAATACTTTCTCTCATAAAGAAATTAGTTTTCAGAATTAGTTACTTCATTTAAAACATTAGTGCACCAGTTCAATACACATATGTAAACACAATATCATATGTAAATATGTAAAATTATATCGTATTATAAGAAAAATTTTGTAGTTCTTTTTCAGATTTTAGAAGAGTTTTTATTTCCACTCAAGAAAATGTCAAATAGTTAATTTTTAAACCAATAATGTCTTTAATTTAAAATATTGTTCTCTTAGTTGGAAGAGACCTAAAATATGATATGTTGCAGGAAAGAAAACTTTTCTTGAATAAAACTTAACATTTCCTCTGTTCTAGAAAAGGTTTTTAATGCACATTTTTGTAATAATGATCTCTGTAATATTATTATTCTTTGTCACGTTTTCTGAATTTTTGTGTTTTTTCCTCATATATTTGTTTTCATTGATCTAACTTTTTATTCTCTTGATTCTACTTTTTATTAAGTTTCATTCATGATTTTTCTATTATATTTATTTATTTTTGACAACTAGCCTTTTGTTTACTCATTTTTCTATTGCATTTATTGTCTCTCCTATTTGCTGTGGCTGTTCTGTAATAAAGTATCCGACAGTTTAATTACTTATTTCTGCTCTAAGTCATTAACAAAATACCGAAACAAAATTAAACGCTGTTTGGAATTGTTTGCGTTGTCTTCTACTATAAACATTTCTATCTTCTCTTTCTTGAATTAATTTTTCTTTGTCCAAGTTTTTCTGTCTTACTGTTTTCTTGATTTTTCAAATATTCGTTGTTATATTTTTTCTTTTATTTTTTTTTCTTCGGTCTAACATTGGATTTTTAGAACGAAAACAAGATATCGGTTTTCATTCTTTTGAGAGAATTTTGACCCAAATTGATTTAAGGACTGGCTAATTTGTGATATATATATTGTAATAAGAAAAATTTGGTACAAAACTGGAAATATTTTAATTTTTTTTTCTGCAAAATTTCGATATTTTTTTTTTGTTTTATTCCAGGTTTTTTCACTTTCCTTCTTCTAATTTTTATTTTTAATTTTATGTCAATTTTTTTGAAATATTGTTAATGTAAATTTTGCCAAACACTCCAAATTTGTATTCCTACACTTTAAGTAATTTTTCACGTAATTTGGCTTTAATCCTAGACTGACTTTTTCAAAAAACATTAAAATTTTTATTTTTAGTGTAAAATGAGATCTTTTGAAACAATTTTAATTCTAATTCTAATATGAATTTCCCCAAAGACTTCAAATTTGCACTTTTAGACGCTTTGTGTAATTTTTATATCCTAATGCTAACCTGAATCTGCTTAGAAACTTTTATTCTCGCTTTTTGACGTCTTTAGTAATTCTTAATTGATTTTTGCCATAATCTTTATTTCAATTTTTTAGAAGTTACTAAATTTGTATTTTTACACACTTTGAGTCATATTCTACGTATTTTGACCTTAATTCTAACCTGGCTTGTTCAAAAAATGTAAAAGTTGTTATTTTTTTGATGTAATGCGTTACGTTTAAACAATTTTGTCCCTAATTCTATTGGAAATTTCTTGAAAGACGCCAAATTTGCATTTTTCAGATGGTCTGTGTAAATTGCTAAACAGTGTTGATCTTAATCCTAAGGTGACTTTGGCTAGGAACTTTTAGTCAAATTTTTTTGACAGTTTGATTAATTTTTAACTGATTTTAACCGTAACGTTAACCGTTTGATTTTTTGCAGCCTTCAAATTTGTATATTTACTCTCCTTGAATCATTTTTTACGTATTTTGGCTTTAATCCTAGCCTGACTTTTTCAAAAAATATAAAAATTTTTATTTTTGCGTAAAAGGAATTTTTCTCGAAAAATTTCAGTTCTAATTCTAATGTAAATTTCTCCAAAAACTAAAAAATTGCATTTTTAGACGCTCTGTTTAACTTGTAACTCCTAATGTCAACCTTTACTATGCTAATACAAAAATGTTGATGAATGAACATGAGTTAAGGGCCCTTTATATAAGTCCGGTTTAAACTCTGGCAAACGTTAAAACTCCGGATTTGATGAATTGACGCAGATATCTGGCATAATCTTTCGTTTAACTTTACGTGGAGATTAACGCGGAACCTATATCCTTAATCGAGAAAGTGTGATACCAGCCTGGTGTAACAGTCACTAGTATCATAAATTTCGTATGTAATGTAATACAGCACATAATATCAGATAAAAATTCAATTATACATATTTTGTAATAATTTTGAATTTAATGCGTAATCAGACGCATATAATATATGGAATACCTACTGATACCTTCCTAGTAAACCACATTTCTGCCTAAACGTCTAATCGATGTTGATATTTGGTAATATTTTTATACCTATAACCATATAATTACCTACCTACATACATTGACACTTCATAGGTATAATGCAACTGGTACATGAGATGTCATGGATACATATTTATTATCTCCCTCTTTTGTTTTCCTAAGTTTGCTATTGATGTAAAATTAACAATAAGGCCTTAGGACCCCGGAATGACGTCAAAACTACATTATTGATACAACACATAATCTGTAGTAATTCGTGACGTAGGTACTCACTCTACTTGTCTCTCGCTTTCCTGAAAGGTATATGAAAACTACGCGTTTTTCATCATCAGTGTTGATAATTTTATCTAGATAACAAAAACATCAAAAAACGTATTTTTTTTGTCTTGTTTCGAAATGGACTTAACACCAATAGGCAAAACTATGCCTGGAGATTTCTTGAAATTCTTTGTACCTAGAAGTTTAAAAGGATCACTCTTTTGTGGACAAATAAAGAGATACTTTTATTGCTTTATAAAACGTCGGAAAAACTTTTCATTTAAGGGGTAGCGTTTATAATGCGTGTTTTGGTTAACCTGAAAACCAATGATCAATTTTTAAAGTCAACATGAACTCTACGTACTTTGGGCGTCTTTAAGAGTTTCATTAATATTTTACATTAACGATTGTAGTTTTTCAAAATACATATATTAAAGACAACTAATAGCAAACGAGTGAGTCTAGTATGGAATAATGAAAATTTCCCAAACAACTACGAAACAAAGACTTTAAGCTTTCTGCTCTAGCCGGTAAATACATAATATTTGTTCGTCCTGATTCCGTTTTATTAAGCCCACTACATTGAAATCTGAAAAGTATAGTCTGTTTCAATATTTTCTGCATCCCATTGGCCTTGAACATTTAACATCTTTCAACATAACATAACTGACAGTGAGCAGTGATAACCGATTGGAATTTAGGATTATTCTATAGTGCTTGCCCATAATCGAATAAAATTTCTTCTCTCTGTTTACTTTTATGCCTGCAAAGTACACTTTTATCGATAACTTTACGGTCTTCTGAGCTTATATTTTAAATAAAATGTGTACGACGGCACATTTTAGATTTCGACTACACAGAACTTTCAAAAATGGCTTAAATTTAAAGCAGATTTTAAACATCTAGATCATGTTTGACAGGAACGACACGGGGCCTTCAGCATTAGCAAATTGGTCAAAACTGAGACAGTTATGACGTCACGCCGGTCAGTTCTAAACAAAACGTAAAAGCACCTTACCTCTTTTGATTATCAATGTAACTGTATCAATTTGTTTTTGACAACATTAAAAAGGACAACAGCTATCGATATTATACAGGGACAATTCCCTGACTCTCGGCGATGCAAAAAATAACGGAATAGAGTATGAGTAATTATATATTCGAATTTTTACATTAAAAATTGTCCCCACTGAGTTAACAATACCCTTCGGGTTCTAACAGTAAACGAATTAGTATGTGGCAGTGTTGCTACATTAAACATCACCCAAAGTTCTTTAATCGCTTCCTTTTATATTTTTATTACAGTGGTAATAATAATAAAATACTCATAATTCCATTCCGCATTGAATCTTAAGTATTTCTACTTATTGATACCTAGTAACAATAATTATCGGAGGGGGATTAAAAATGTATTCTAATCATGAAAAAATTATTGAGAACCACATTTGGTACCTAAGCTGTTCAGAGTACTGTATACAAGTATACAAAAAAGTAAATCCTTATATATACTTCCATACATTTTAGAGGTGCTCGTAGGTGGTAAAGACTCGGTTTTATGATTGTTCAAAATTTGTGAAATGTATGTGCTGTTGTATATACATAAATAAATACACGTGAACTAGGCGCTGATGCTAATCTCAGCCTAACCCACGCTGTTAACGCTGGGCAATGGCCCACTTTTATGTGACTAAAAATCTTTCTGAGATCGTTGACTTCCAGAGGCGAGAACTTGCACTTTTCCGTACGTGGTTGTCTGATTATTTTGCATACAGGTATGTACCTGCATACTTGGGTTTCTTTCTTTATCTGCTCATACAGTGACGGGCTTCAGCAATTTTTATTAAGAGATCTATCAAAGAACGCAACGATGAATACCAAATTCTTAAAATCGTGAGAAAAGTCCATTTATCGCTGTAAAAGATTTCCCAGCGGGAAGGTGACGTCATTTTGACGTAATTTTGATAAGCATTGGTGACCAAAGACGTTTTGGGATGACGTTGAAACAACGTCATAATGACGGGCGTAAGTCACAGACCGATGACGTCATGTTGCAACGTCAAACGATATTATTTTGTGACGTCAAAATCACGTCACTTTGCGACGTGAGAATTACGTTATTTGATACGAACGGTTTTCTTCCGAGGTATATATTTTTGGCTACGTTAAGGAGCTAAAAAGCTTCTAGAATCCAAATTTTCTTACTACCATTTTGATCTTGAATTGGTAACAAAAAAAATGTAAGCCTTTAGTTAATTTTTAGAGTAACACAAAATTTACAAAATTTGACTTTAGTAACAAAAACTTTTAATTTAAAAATACTATAAACATTTTAAATTTTGACGTAATAACACACGGTGTTATTACGTTTGGTCTGAAAGTAAAACACATTTTTTTTTTTTACTTTGAATGTAGTAACACAAAGTTGTAGTCTAAAGCGTAACACAAATTTTTTTATGTTTGACTTGCTAGCAATTTTTGTCTAACAGTAACACAAAATTTCGACATTGGTAACAGGAAATATTAGTTTAAACGTAACACAATTTTTTAAAATTTTGATTGTGGTAACACGAAATTTTAGCCTAAACGTATCACAAAATAAAAAAAATTTTCTTAATAACAAGAAAATTTGATCCAAAGGTAACATCCAATTTTTAGGTTTTGGCTTTAGTAACACGAAAATTTAAATTTAGTTTAAAGGGTAAAACGACATATAAAAATTTCTACTTAGCAGTGAGAAATTTTCGCCTAAAAGTATTACAAAATCTCAAAATTTTGACTTAAATTGTTAGTCTACACGTAACACGAATTTTTTTAATTTTGATCTCGTAACGACACATTTTGGTCTAAACGAAACAGAAAATAATTAAAAAATTTTGACCTTAATAACAACAAATTTTGAAGTTTTTGATCCGAAAGTAGTATTACATTTTTAAGTTTGGACTTTAGTAAGAGGTAATTTACGTTAGCTTGACAACCAAAAATTTTGGTCTAAAAGTATATAAAATGTCAAAGTTTTTTGTCACACTCAGATAAGAAAATCAGAATTTGCTGACGCTTCAGTACATGTTCACTGCTAAAGCTTTTACCTTGAGTTGAGCTCGCTTAACCATGAAAATCCTGGTAACCTTAAAAAGCGACAGATGCGCGTAACCTTGAGCAGGCCTGCTGGCTCGATTCAGAGTATCTCATTTATTAAGAGTACTAAGCGCCAAGCAATTTTCAAGTACACCTATTTAAGGCTTCCACATACCTACACGACCCACAAACAAAACGCGAGGTGAATCAATCCTTTGTAACACTCAGATAAGAAAATCAGAATTTGCTGACGTATTTTATACAAAAAAAAATCACTTTCAAGAATGCTTAACAATTTAGAGATATCGCCAAACACTTTTCCTAAAAATCGAGTTTTCTCCGCAGCAATTTGGCATATACGTTTAATCATTTGCCACCCCACTGGTGACAATTTACCTCCGATTCTCCTCTAGACACTCCAAAATCCATTTTGAGTGTAGACTATCGTATACCGGCCCGTAAACGGTATCGATATCAGGGGCTTTAGCATGATGTAACAAAACATAGTTTCGAGCTATTTCGGGATATGCCTCCAAATAGGCTTCCGCCACGGATGTGGGATACTTTGTCAGATCATCATCAAAGACGTTATCTTCAATGTCCGAGACCGAGCTAAGATTTTCATAAACCGTTTCTCGAGCTTGATTGACACTCTCTAGCAATCGGTTAAGTTTTTGCCTCCTTCTTTGCTCTCTCACCGCCTCAGGAGTGAGTTTGCTTTCAGGGTGACTGTCAGCAGGGGCGTCAACTTTTTTGATCTCACGTTCACTACCTTTTGGTTTCTGCTTTTCTGTAGGTAGATTTTTGATTTTCTCAATAGATGTGGTCACGGGTTTGAAGAACTTCTCCAGCTGTTTGTTTTCTTCTGCTCTTCCCAATTTCAAGGCCTTATATTTTGTTTTAATTGAGAGCGCCAAGTCACTGATTTTTTTAGCGCAAGCTGCTTTTTGAATTTCATCCTCCGTGGTCAAAGGCATGATACTAATAATGAATGGTTGAATGATTCACAGCTTTATATATTGATCGAAACCCTTTCGATAGCGTCCTTCATTCAAAGTGAAATCTTTTACGATGATGAGTGCCCCATACTTGTCTTTCCAACACTCGCAGCACAATTTCTTAAACGCATTATAATCGGAAAAATCGGACGAACAGTGTTCCTCATATACATGCCGGAGGTTAACGTCGTCTTGTTTGAAGAGTACGATGCAATTACAATTGTCTCGAATCATTTGTTTTGGAACTTTCGTGTACGTTTGGCAAAGATATGCCACATCGATGTTTTTATGTCTTCCCATCGCATAAAACTGTCTAATTTTGCTTTGATTTTCTAATGAAATGTCGTCAAAGATAAACACGCTATTTTCTCGTGCCTTTGACAGATCTATGACCTCCTCATTATCCTTAAATGTGAAATATTTTACGCACTTCACCTTGTCAAGTACTTCCTGTAACAACTCGTATTTTGGTTGGTAAAGGGACATGCTATAAACATAAATGTTCTCAAATTTCAATCCATTTTCGTTGAACACCAAACTGAGCATAGCATTGGTTTTTCCGCATCCGCTCGGGCCGCAGAAAAGAGCTCGAAAAGAATGTGGTAGCAGGGTACCATGTTTGGATTTGGTTTTCGCTTGTGAAACGTCTAAATTTTCAATGGGAAGCGTTGTACGTTGTTGTTCGAAACGCATGTACTTGGGGCATACTATCTCAGAACAAGGCATTAAAACTAGCCAAAGTAAAATATCTGCCATTAAAGATTGGCCAGTTCCCCGAGACAAACACGAAGTAAGGAGCTTTTTGGGACTATGTACTTACTATAGGAGATTTGTAGAGGGATTTGCCGACATCGCAAAACCGCTGCATAAATTAACGGAAAAGAAAACACCTTTCTTGTGGAACCACGATTGCAGTCAGGCGTTTGCAAGGCTTAAAGCTGCCCTCTGTTCTAGTCCAATCTTGGCTTACCCTATAAAAGACGGACACTTTATTTTGGACACGGATGCAAGTAACTGTGGTCTAGGTGCAGTACTCTCTCAAAGACAAAATGGGCAAGAGAAGGTCATTGAGTACTACAGTAAGACTTTAAGTAAGCCAGAAAGAAACTATTGCGTCACTAGAAAGGAGCTGTTGGCCATCGTCAAAGCAGTCGAACATTACCATCGCTACTTATATGGAAAAAGGTTCCTGATTAGGACTGACCACGGAGCCTTGAAATGGTTATTACAGATGAAAAACTCTGAAGGCCAAATAGCCAGATGGATAGAGCGCCTGCAGCAATACGATTTCCAAATTGAACATCGACCAGGGAGGTCTCACGGAAATGCCGATGCATTGTCTAGACGGCCGTGTAAAGAAGATTGTCGGCATTGTCAAAGAACAGAGCAGCGTGAGGGATTTGCTTCTGTAAGAAGAACGTCGGTAGAAATAAACGATGGCTGGACCGCACAAGCGCTTCGAGACGAACAAATGAATGATCCAGATATTGGACCCATACTCTTGGCAAAGACTGACGACAAGAGACCAGAGTGGCAAGAAGTTGCTGGTAAAAGTCCAAACCTGAAGGCTCTATGGGCTCAGTGGCACTCTCTTAAAATAGAAAATGGACTACTGAAGAGAGCGTGGGAGAGTCCGGATGGCAAGTCCGTAGTCAGTCAATTGGTTGTTCCTGATAGCAGAAAATCAGATGTACTAAAGGAAATGCACGACGGAACCAGTGGAGGTCATTTTGGGGTCAATAAAACCTTGGCCAAAATTAAAGAGCGGTTCTACTGGGTGAATTATCATGAAGACGTCGAATCTTGGTGCCGCAAGTGCGAAGTTTGTTGTGCCACAAAAGGACCTCGAACAAGATCACGCGGCCGAATGGTGCAGTACACTGTAGGTGCTCCATTCGAGAGGGTAGCAATTGATGTCGCGGGACCGTTTCCTCAGACTGAGTCGGGCAATAAATACATCTTGGTCGCCATGGATTACTTCACTAAATGGCCTGAAGCATACGCCCTGCCTAATCAAGAAGCAACGACTGTGGCAACGGTGCTAGTAAATGAAATGTTCTGCAGATTTGGAGTCCCTCTCGAACTTCATTCTGATCAGGGCCGAAATTTTGAATCGGCTGTTTTCCAGAAGGTCATGGAACTTCTCGGAATTCGCAAGACCAGGACAACTCCTTTGCATCCACAGTCGGATGGGATGGTAGAGAGATTTAATCGGACCATGGAACATTACCTGTCTAAAATGGTGGCAGATCATCAGCGTGATTGGGACCAACATCTACCTCTCATGTTGATGGCATATCGAGGCTCTACGCATGAAGCCACTGGTTATACTCCGGCGAAAGTGATGTTCGGGAGGGAAATGAGGCTTCCTGCGGATTTGATGTATGGAACACCAGAAAAAGAGTCGCTCAGTTCTGAGAATTTTGTGGAGGAGCTTAAGGAGAGGCTGAACAATGTTCATGAGCAAGTCAGGAATAAACTGCGGATATCCAGTGATCGAGCCAAAGCAAGATATGACTTACTAGCTAACTCCCGCGGCTTCCAGGATGGTGATTTGGTGTGGCTATACAATCCGAGGCGAAAGGTGGGGAAGTCGCCCAAACTTAGCCAAAATTGGGAAGGACCTTATACAATTATAAAGAAGATTAATGATGTGGTGTATAGGATCCAGCGGACCCCTAGGTCAAAGATGAAGGTCGTTCATTTGGATCGATTAGCACGATACCATGGAACTCTATCCGTTCGGGACGAACAGACTTAGGAGGAGGGCAATGTTACGATCGCAGCAACGCCGCATGGGAGGCGGGGCAACGCATGGGAGCGTGTTGGTTGGTGGAGCTTCGCGACCTTTTTTATCTTCCAAACCAATGAGAAACGCCTCACCAATCCCGTTTCCTGTGCAAGATCCTAAACCAATCAGGATTTTTGGGCGGAGTCTGTCGCAGAACTCTCAAATTATCTCTACTTCTAAGATGTGAAGGTTTATAGGTAGTTTACAACCGTTGTGTATTTATGATTGTTATCCAGTAGTATACTCGATAAAGCTAAAACAGAAAATTGCCTAAGTTAGTAAGATACTGTTCCGCAGATTTTACTACTGAAAACAGGGGGTTTTCAACTCATTTCGAGGCTTTGTTTCTGTACAAACAGAAACTTCCAACAGAACGAAATAATTGATAAATAAAATCGCAGATATGACTTCACCGAATCTAATGCGTTTGATAGTTGATGTTTTTATCTATCGAGGTAAATAACACTGATCATAATGTTATCATTGTATATCGCTTATGTCCAATTGTTTTATACACAACAAGAGAAAACTTATTTTTTATTAGTTCAACAGACCTCATAATGGTTAATATTACAGCTAGTAGTGGAAAATAGTATATTATATACAAAATGTATGTATTATTATGACTCAAACATCAAGAAATAATAAAGAGCGTAACGATGAGTAGGGAGTTCCGCAAGCTCCTCTCGATTTTTCTCCCAAGGATTCTGATTGGCAACGGCAGGCCTCGTCCTTTTGTCCCAAATCATTCTAATTGGTAAGGGGCAGTCTGAAGCAAGTTCTTCCCCTATCGTTCAAACCAATTAGAAACTTTCCATTCTACCCGTTTTCTGTGCAGGCTCCTGAATCAGTCAAAAGGCTAGAGAGGAAAAGGAGGAGGAGCTTGCCGCAAAACACTCAAATTATCTATATATCTATTTAAGATATATCTATTTAAGATATATATATCTATTTAAGACGCGAGGGTTTTATAAGTAGTTTACAACCACCCACGGTTTTATCACAAGATCAATGAACAAAACAAAATATGCAAATATTTTGTTCCTTTAATAAATATTTTTGTAATAAATTATCCAGGTTGCGAGCTTTGATCCCCAATCACAAATAAATTTTATTATTTTCCATTTTTTGTGGAGCGAATTAAGGTTTCTTTCGCAGAAAAAGACTTTTGCAAAGCCTATAATAACGGTAACTAAATACGTAATTGCCCACTGCATAACCGATAACATCTACTTTTTCCACTACTAGCTGTAAAAAGCAGCATTATCATGTCTGTTGAACGACTATGAACGACTGTGAAGTAGGTATTCTCGCCTTTTATAAATTTATAAAATGTATAAAAGTTTTATAAAATAATTGTGCGAGAGCTAAAAGACGCACGAGACTTGATGACGTTTTACTGACGCGTTTATTTATTGATTTCCATAGAAACAAAGCCTCAGTATGGATTGAAAACGCACTGTTTTCAGCATCGAGTCTAGTAGTGGAAAATAGTATTATATACCAAGGTTGTGAAATATATTATTATCACCCCGAAGGTCAAGATTAAAAACCAGAGCGCTGATGGGTCTAAGAGTAAGGAGTTCTACGGCATGCTACAAGCTCCTCCCAGGCACTATTATTGGCGGCAACAGACTCCGCCCCCTTATCTCAAACCATTTTGATTGGCTTGGGGCATTCTGCAGCAAGCACTTTCTCTAGCTTCCAAACCAGTGAGAAACGCATCACCAATCCCGTTTGCTGTGCAAGATCCTAAACCAATCAGGATGATTGGATGGAGTTTGTCGCAGAACTCTCAAATTATCTCTACTTCTAAGGCGTGAGTAGCAGAGGTTCACCGAACAGCGTGGGTGAGCGGAATCCTGTAGTTTTGCTTGTTTTGGTCTAGAGTCTAGAGCAAAAACTCTGTCTTGCCAGGGTTGACTGACAGTCCCGGTTCGGTAAACCATTGTTTTATTATTCTACATGCCCTTTGCATTCGATCCCCACCGAGGCCAACGAAGTTTTCTGGTGTCATGACTAGTCTGTCGTCCCCATTCGCTTGCGCACTGAACCCCTTGGCTTGTAGTTTCTCCAAAAGATCATCTATTGCGAGACACTAGACAGCCGCCCTCGACCTCGATTTCCCTCCGATGATCTCCCATAGAAGCCGTAACCTTAGGGTTGCGGAGTGCCGATCTAACCCAGCTTACCAGCTGTGTTGGGGTTCCCCGGGCCCTAAGGGCCTTGCAGATGTTGGTTGTTCTAGATTTGTTGAATGCTTCCTCAATGTCGAAAAAGAGTGCTAACAGCACTTCCTTATTCGAGTATGCCTTCTCTATTTTATGCCCTAGAGAATGAGGAACCATGTCGGTTGACTTCCTCTTACTGTAGGCATGTTCATCTTTGTTTATGAGATGTCTTTCCAAACTTTCCTCTGTTACGTACCTATCGATTATCTTTTCTAATGTTTTTATTAGAAACGATGTCAAACTTATGGGTCTGAACGATTTGACGACGTTATAGTCACCTTTCTCGGCCTTTGGTATGAAGATAGCGTTCGCGTTTCTTCACGCCTGAGGGACATATCCCACTCGCCGTGACCACTCCACGTCTAGTCCCTCTTGCAGCATTGCTGGAAATAAATTGCAGCTTAAGTGGACTGAATTCGCCCACCGCCCACCTAATGACTTCGTTGGTCACTTCTTCCTTTACAAGTGTCCAATCCTCCTGGACCGTACCCCGCTCCAGAGGATCGGCTTCGCCATTTTTTCCGGGGAAGTGGTTATCCAAAATTTCTCGGGTTTCAGGAAGTCAAGTAAATGCTAAGCGCATGAGGAATGAAACGTAAGAAAAATTCAGATCTTGATTATGACCAAAATTCCATTAAAAATTTCAAAAAATACAAATTTTATTATTTTTTGAAAAATGCAGGGTAGATGTAGTGATAAAGTTGATTAAAAAAAGACACACATCATCTTACAATGCATATTATGACGCTTTTGGAGAAGTTTAATTTTAGGGCAAAATAAGGAAAAACTGATTCAGATCTAATTTGTAGTACATGCTAAAAAGTATTATCAAAACGAAATATGTGAAATTTTAGTAAACGCCCATCAAAATATTAATTCGTTGTTTTCAGGTCAGATCAGGACAAAAATACATTCAAAAGGGCTAAAACCGTGTAACAGTCCTTCAAATTTAAAGTAATAGAACACAAATAAGGCAAAACTGATTCAAATAATTTTAATTATCTTTTTTTTTTGGTAAATTATACTTTTGGCATAAAATAAATTTAATTGCGCTCAAAATACCTTAATGCAAACTTGATATTTTTCGAGAAAGTCTGGCTAGGTTTGAGGCCAAAATCGGTTAAAAATTACTACAAACGTATAAAAATTCTCATTTGGTGTTTTTTGAGGAATTTGTTGCGATTGAGGAATTGCGATTGTTGCCAACCGCCGATAAAAAATTATTTAAAGTATTTAAAAATGCAAATTGAAAGCTTTTGAAAAAAAGTTAGGTTACTAAAGTGCAAAATTAAGTTAAAACATCTTTGAAGCGTCGAAAATGCAAATTCGAAATTTTTGGAAAAATGCTGGTTAAGGTTAAGAGCAAAATGAGCGTAAAATTACTCAAAGCGTCTTTTTAAAAATTTTTGAAAAATGCGGCTTAGGATTAAAATGACTCAAAGACTTTAAAAATGTTAATGTGGAGTATGTGGAAAAATGTATATTAGGATTACGAGTAGATACGAAATTGGTAAAAGATCACTTGAGGCGTTCAAAAGTACAAATTTAATGCATGTGGAAAAAAATCAGGTTATAGTTGGGGTCAAAATGGATCAGAAATTTCACTAACCCTAGGAAATTTAAACGTGTTGCCCTTGGAGAAATTCAGGTTAGAATGAGGACTAAAATATTGTCACAATACATTGTCTAAATATGCAATATTTTATGTTTAATAATTTTTGCAACTTTGTTATTGAAAAATTTCAATTTTAGGACAAAATCAGGCAAAATTATTTAAAGTTTTCTGATTTGGGGTATATGGTAAAATTAATTTATTTTTGACTCAAAATATGTGAAATATGACTAAAGACACCTCAAAATGCTAGTTTTGGCTTTCTAAGTCAGATCTTGCTAAAAAATCATAAAAAAATGACTCCTTCAGATTTGAAGTTTTTCGAAAGATTGAGATATTGATTAGGGCCAAAATCGGTTAAAAAATTACTTAAAGCTTATAAAAATCCAAATCGAATTGTTTTTGAAAATGGCAGATTAGAATTAAAGCCAGAATTGATAAAAAACCCACATCATCTTAAAATGCAAATTATGATATTTTTGGAGAATCTCAATTTTAGGTCAAAAAATGGGCCATCTGTTTCAAATTTTCTGATTTACTGTTTTTGCTAAATTACACTTTTTATACAAGCGTGTAAAAATACAAGCTTAGAGTTTTTGATTAAGGGCGACTTTTACAAGTTCAAGTAAAACTTCAGATTGAAGATAAAACTCCAGACTTGATGTACATTGCATTGTTTACCTGACAGATAAACAATGCAATGTAGGTTATATCTGGAGTTTTATCTTCAATCTGAAGTTTTACTTGAACTTGTAAAAGTCACCCTAAGTCATGATTCAAAGCGTCAAAAATGCAGGTTAAGACTAGGAGCAAAATCAGTTTAAAATTACTCAAAGCCTCTCAAAAACGTTAATTTCTAGTTTTTGAAAAATGTAGGATAAAATTACGAATAGGTACAAAAATTGGTAAAAGATGAGTCAGGGCGTTCAAAAACACAAATTTTGAGTTTATGGAAAAAATCAGAATAGGATTAGCCTAGATCGGTTAAAAATATCATTAACCCCAAAAAATGTATACTTGATGTGTTTAGAAAAATTCAGTTTAGAATTAGGGCTAAAAAATGGTCACCCGCATTGTCTAAAAATTCAAATTTTGTTATTAAAAAAAAAAATCAATTTTAATACAAAAAAAATGCTACAAATTTTTAAACTTGTTTTTTATGGCAGGCAAATTAATTTTTAAATCAAAATTTGTCAAATTTCAATATATCAAGGTAGGTCACAGAAATCATTACAACAATGAAATCAATCAACCAAACTTAGTATTTTTCGAAAAAGTGAGGATTCATTAGGTTATATAAGGCCAAAAGCGGCTAAAAATTACCACAAACTTACAAAAATACAAAATTAGATTTTTTTAAGAATTCATGTCAGAACTAACCTGAAGTAGCATTTGAAAATTATTCAAAGCATTTAAAGATGCAAATTAAAAGCATTTGAAATACGTAATTTACGAAAAGGGCCAAAATCGGTTAAAAAAATACGCAAAGCGTTAAAAATGGAAATTTGATTTTTTTTTGAAATATGAAAGTAAAGTTTAAATCGGTAAAAAATAGCACTTTATAATAAAAATTTGACATTTTTATATTAGGTTAAGCAAAAAATCATTAAAAATGACTCAAAACGTGTAACAATGTTTTAAATTTCTTTTTGTTTTTTTTTAAATATCTGTTTTTTTAGGGCCAAAATATTTCCGCTAAATGGAGGAACCACTAACGAGCTCTGCGAGAAATATTTGCTAGGTTTGGCAACAAACAGTGAGTGAAAATGTAATATCAAGAAAAATTGAAGAATTTTCCCCTTAACTACCTGACATCACTACCAAGGCATCCACAAAGCAATGACGTAGACGGATTTATGGCGAACTATGTGAAAAATGAACTAAAGGCCATGCTAGGTGAACTAAATAACAGAAACACCGTTATTCAAATCTTATTGTCAAGAGTATTGCTCAGTTATAGCCCATAGCAGCCACTCAAGCAATACCACAAAGCTTGGGGTTTAAAAAGGAATTAAGAAGGGGACTCATGTATATAGAGGCTTCCAGGAATAACGGCTAAGCAGGAAATAGCGATCGAAGAAAACATACGAAATTCGCAATGAAAGCAAAGGTGGCGTTTGGCAAGTCAAACAAAATTTTTTTTACATGAAAATTAATTACCGCTTTTTTATTTTCGTATCTTTTTTGCAATAATTCTAACGCGATAGTATAATTGTCGGGTGTTATATCTAATTCGTTAATGAGTTTTAAAGCATCTCCCTTACAGCACATCTTTAAATATAATAACTTTTCTGTTTCGGTCAAATTAGCACGGTTATGAACAAGAGAATCAAAAATATTTTTAAAGCTAAACCATGATTCATAACTGCCAAAAAAAGACGGTAATCCCAATTGGGGTAATTTTCCCATATCGAGTGATTTTTGTGTTTCAACTTTGGGGACTGATATCGGCGTGTTACTCAAACGCTGCTGACTTGATGAATGTAAACATTGTTTGGCTTCAGCTATTAAAGAGTAATACGCTGACTCAGTTTCGAGTCGGTTGTCTATCTCATTGGGTTCCGAGAATTCTAGTCTTGTTTGAATTCTATCGAATTCTTGGAAGTCCTCTTCGATACTTTTAAGGCGGGTCTCAAGTTGGAATTGATCATTTTTACCATTACTACTTTGCAGAAACAGCTCGAAACGCAACAAACGCTGAATGACTACGCGACGGACATGCAATAACTCGCGAAATTCCTCACCCTCGGTAGGAGCAACTACAACATCGTCCTCCCTGGATTTATCCTTTTTTCTTTTTTTGGGCATTTCTGGCCAATATCCCTAACGCTGCTTATTTTCAGTAGGAAATTAGGTACGTGGTAAAACCAAAGCAATGAGAGGGTACTGAGATTTAGCTCACCAACTACCCCTTTTGAATCATAGATTGTCGTGCGCTTACGATAGTTTATTCCAAACTCCAATTTACGGTGGTATATAAACAGTTTACAAAACGAGCTTCAAAACAAGGCGTGAAAGTAAAGCAAACTGCCGATTTCCAACAATAGTAACAATCGATTTGATCGGGAATTGTATACACGGGTTTTACGAGACGAGAGGAGATAGTACCATAGTAGTTATTATGCAGGTATTATGGAAATTGGCAATTTAAGAGATGGAAAATGTGCAGTCAAAGAAAATCGGAACGGACTCACCGGTTGCCTTCCCTAATTTTCACTATGCCTGCCTTTCTTCGTGTAGATTCGAAGAGACACACATCTGGAAGACGCATCGATGCGTCTTCCAGATTCCCGCAATCGATGGATCCGATCTCTTTGCACGTACATGTCAGGAGGACCTCAACGCAAATCGGCTCGCCTTTTTTAAATGCCTTCAATATGGAATCGCGGTTTCTTCGAAATTTTACACACTAAAAAAAAGCAACATTGATAACTGTTGACCTTTTAAGTGTAGCTAATTAGGAAGTGTGGTCACTTCACAAAAAACTAAAATTTGCAAAATGTTTGTCAGCTGGAAAGGGTGAATCTCATTGAGCCGATCCACCAAAAAGGGATAATAAATATTTGCACAAAGTGTATACACTTTTCTTCCCTACCTATAACTCATTCAGTTATTTTAATCATCTCATTACTTTCATCTCATCTCATTTACTTGATGCCAATGATAAGTGAATGAGTTATATTTGTTATCACACAAGGCAGTAACCATTTTTTAATACTTCAAGAATAAAAACATTGAATATTAGGGTTTCCAAACTCAATATACGAGGTGTCCCAACATATTTGTCAAAGTCCACAATCATATTTATTGATAGGCTTAGAACAAAAAGCTAAACACCAACGTTGCAGAGTACGCCTTACCGCACAATTTAAAAATGTAGACAAATATAAAGAGTGCGACAATAACAAAACATAAAAAAATAATTCCATATCCACAAAAACAAGGATGGCATTCAAAATAGTGAGCACTGCATATACCCCCAAGATAAAGTAGATGCCGGGTGTCCAGCAGAACCCTGGACATAGGAGATTAACATGGGAAATCGGTTTTTATTTTTTTGCGCCTGTACGGTTGTTTTGATTGAAAAACTTTTAAGAGTAAAGTTGTAGAGCTTATGGTCAGCTATCATCCTGTAATTTTTTTATACCTCAGTTTTGGCTGTTTTTTGGCAAAACGCATCGAAAAGTGCAAGAATTTGAAATTGGCGCCTCACCCCCGCCATGCATGTGCAGTGTCGCCAACATAATAATTTCTTATGTCAGAGTCAGAGCCGATTTTCCTTTCTTATTTATTTTGAGGGACTATCATGTAGTATAACGTGATTATGCAGTAAAAATATGTTGGCGACACTGTACACGTACCGTACAGGCGTAAAAAAATAAAAACCGATTTCCCATGTTAACCTCCTATGTCCAGGGTTGTGCTGGACACCCGGTATATGATTATCACATATTGCTACAAACATATAGCGTTTATATAAAAAAAAACCTCATAGGAAGCCATGGATTTAAAACTCTTGTGTGAGATAAGTTCATAAAAAATGAAAATCAGAACCTTTTATGACATTTTCGACTTCCAATTGTTTTTCTGAAGTCATCTCACACTTACTGTTCTAATTCCGTGGCCTGCTTGAGGTTTTTTTAAATGAACGCACGGGATTACAAATGTATGTCTATTACACAAGAGTATATTGAATCCCCAACATATTGTTAAGTTAGTAGAGAGTCAAACATACTCAGTTTCATTTACTGTTTGCGCTTTTATTTTACTTGGCCTGCAACACACTATTTCTTGACAATCTGGTGGGTGCGCCGCATCGATTAACCGGAGTGGGACATTGCCACAAGTTTAAAATAGGTAACCATCAAAAAAGTATTGAAACAAAATGGCGAATGCGCTGTACTACATATTAGGGACCAAAATCCTGCAGCAATCACAGTTAAAACTTTCATTTATCTAGGTTCATCAATATCCAACGAGGACGAATCCAGTGAAGAGATCAAAAGGAGAAGCTCCTTAGCAAAGGAAGCTATGACTAAACTAACAAACATATGGAGAAGTCATGAAATCTCTTTGGTAACAAAAATAAGACTAGTAAGGAGTCTGGTCTTCTCAATCTTTCTCTATGGGTCAGAAGGCTGGTCACTCAAAGTAACGGACAAAAAGAAAATTGACGCCCTGGAAATGTTCTGTTGGCGTAGAATGCTGAAAATCTTGTGGACACAAGAAGAACCAATAAATCAATAATTCAACAAATAAAACAAAAAAAAAAGAGACTAAGAACAATAGTAGCTAACATACTATGACAATCTGGTGAATGCGCCGCATCGATTAACCGGAGTGGGGCATTACCACAAGTTTAAATTAGGTAACCAGCAAAAAAGTATTGAAACAAAATGGCGAGTGCGCTGCACCACATATTACGGACCAAAATCCTGCAGAAATTTGAGCAGCTAATTGACAAAATTCTGTAAACCAAAATGGCGAATGCGCGCATTGCGTTGGGTATTAGGAGCTAGAACCTCGCGGTAGTGTAAGGAGGTAAGACAAAATTTCAGGGAAATTTGTTCCAACTTTTCTTGCATTTCATCAAGATCGTCCATCGAAAAAATACCTCCTCAAATCCTGCTCTCCTAATAATCGAAATGTTATTTTCTGGGCAAAATTCGCTTAAGTAAAGAAAGGGCAAGTAAAAGAATGGCGAGAGGTCAGTATTTTGAGGTATTAAATTAAGAAGGCCAGGAACAAGTCGTATACTTAGTGCAAACTACCTAATTGCATTAATTTATCTATCGTCACAAATAGACACCTGCTATTACCACAAACAGAAAGACCTCAACCCGACGCGGAGGAGATGGGATTCATAAATTTGTGCAGATTTAGTCACTAGTCAGTCTAGTCACTGCCGTTGTCGCCTGCGTCACGTGAACAATAACTGGTGTCATAAGCAACTTCCATCTCCCACAAATGGAGAGGACATTCACAGATGTTCTGTACGTACTTATTGGATTTAGTGCTTTTATTTAAGATGAAAATTAGTTAATATTTAGAAGAAAGGAACAAAAGGTAGTTGCAAGTGTACATTGATAAGTTAGAGCTGTCATTAAGATTTGTAAACACAAACTAAAGGCGCCTATTTCATGCAGCCTATACCTAGTATATAATAATTTGTCTAAAACCACAAATGAAGCCGTGCTGTCACCACAAATAGACACCTGCTATTACCACAAATAGACGCAACGAGAGACCTCAACCCAAGACGGATGTAAAGAAGGTAAATTTTAAATATCAACGGGCCAATTTCGACATCGTCAAATAACTGCACGACTTTAACGTTTGTTTATGGTTGTCTCTTCTTTTCTCAAACACACTATACATCTTACTCCTGTATAACAATTTTTTCATCTCTAACACAGGCTTCCAACACCACGCGAGAAGACTCAACACGTGGATATTCCCGGGTGGCCGATACAGAAATCAAATTGATTATATCGTAATAAAATCGAGATGGAAGACCTCTATTAAAAACGTACGAACGTTGCCCAGTAAAGACTGCAACAGCGACCACCAGTTACTTGCGGCACAACTCCGCATCAAAATCAGTAAACCAAAGCCATCAGCCAAGCAAATCAACTGTAAACTTATGGTGTCTTAAAAGTGTGGAAAGAGAGTAAATGGCCCGAAGATTGGACTAAATCAATTTATGTCCCGCTCTATAAAAAAGGATGGAGTGAGGGAGCGAGAGATCTGCGACAACTATCGAACAATAGCCCTCATCTCACACGCAAGCAAAGTGCTGCTCCAGATTATATCGGAACGTATAAAGCCTCAAATTTTGTCTCAGCTACCACCAGAGCAGGCCGGTTTCGTGCCGGGACGTGGTACGCGTGAACATCAGGCAAATCATAGAAAAGTTAAAGAGTTTAATGTGCCAACATACTTGTGTTTTATAGATTATACCAAGGTCTTTGACTGCGTTCAATGGCACAACCTTTGGCGTATTTTAGATGAAATGGGCGTACCAAGGCACCTTATAAATCTCATCAAGAGTCTCTATGAAAATAACAGAGCGTACGTAAGAATGAAAAATGAGCTGACAGACCCATTTCAGGTAGAGAAGGATGTCAGGCAAGAATACATACTGAGTCCTCTCTTGTTCAACCTCTATGGCGATGGATTATGAGGGAAGCATTGGAAGACTGTACTGGAGGAATAACACTGGGCGGCAAAAAGATCAACAACCTTCGCTACGCTGATAACACTACGCCAATTGCGGTATCAGAGGACGAACTCTCCGATCTGATCAGGCGAATAGAGCATTTCAGCAAGGAGGTTGGTTTGAGAATAAATAAAAAGAAAACCAAAATTATGAAAGTTGACTGAGCTAACAACAATAGACCAGAAATTAAGAAAATAAACAACATCGACACAGTTAATACTTTCATTTATCTTGGTTCATTAATATCCAACGAGGGCGGATCCAGTGAAGAGATCAAAAGAAGGAGCTCCTTAGCAATATAATTCAACAAATAAAACCAAAAAAAGACACTAAGAACAATAGTAGCTGAAAACATCGCTAAATTTTTTGGTCACATAGTACGGAGAAACGGCCTTGAAAGACTAACCGCTGAGGGCATGGTGGCCGGAAAAAGACTCCGACGCAGATCCCCTACTAGATATACGGACCTCATCATTAACATCACTGGACAAAGTCTAGCCTGCACATTTAGGATGGCAGAGAACAGGGAGGAATTGAGACATATTGTGGGAACTCTTGAAGGCACGAGACGAGCGACTAAGAAGAACATAACATTAAGAGTTGCGTAATAATTAAAGAGAAATGTCGTTTAATAGCTTACCAACGGATGCTTATTATCACAACAATGAGTTTGATCAATTCCGATTAAATTGTTGCAGTGCGGGCCCTCGTAGAAATCCTTGTATTTCGTGTTGCCGTTTGGCGATGGTCCAGGAATCCGACCCTCTGTCACCAAAGTGACCACAGCCACCAGCGTTTCATCGTCACGGCTCTTGCTCGGTTGATCGGTACTGTTGAAGCCATGCATCTGGAAAAAAGTACGTTATGAACGTAGTGTTAGTCTTAATCCTAGAATCGTTGGATTCACTCATATTTCAATTTCAATAGTGAAAAAATAGAATAAACTGTTGCGGGAAACGGCGCGGATACGGGTAGCTAAGTAGACAAACTAACTTCTTATTTCCGGCTTTTTTGTCAACAGAATCTACGCAACCATGTTTATAAACAAAAAATGAGCTAAAACTTGCTAAAAAAATAATTAAAATTGAAGAAAAATCAGGAAGTTACTCTTCATTATTCAACGCTACAAAGTCACTAATAACATTTTAGAATATCAAGATTTTCCTATCCACCTTTCATTACCTATTCATTTAGAATTTATGATTTGAGTTAAGGCCTGTAGTTTAGAATTTTCTCACCTCATATTCTCCTCTCCTGGAAATAAAATTTTAATTAATTTCTTGGGATAGTTGACTTTCACGAAGACACCTTCTTTGAATGACCAAAATTTCAATTTGAACTATTTTTTAAGTTAAAATCATTTCAAAAACGCTGTTTTTCCATTGTCTACAGCTTCAAATTTCCTTATCTCGTATTCTCTTCTCCTAGAAATAAAAATTTTAATTAATTTCCTGATATAGAAGACTTTAACGGAGACGCGCGTTCTTTGAATGTTCAAATCTTCAATTTCAACTATTTTGAAAGTACAAATCACTTCAAAAATGCAGATTTTCCATTGTCTATAGTTTCAAATTTCCTCACCTCATATTCTCTTCTCCTGGAAATACAAACTTTTATTAACTTCTTGAGACAGAATATTTTCACGCAAACACGTTTTTCGAATGTCCAGAACTCCAATTTGAACTATTTTTGAAGTAGAAATAATTTCACAAATGCAGTTCTTTCATTCGTGGAATTGAAAATTTCAATTAATTTTTTGAAACAGAAGACTTTAACCAATACACGTTTCTTGAATGCCCAAAACTTCAATTTGAACTATTCTTTCAATCAACTACAAAACAGTTAAAAGTGCGGCATTTTCGTTCAAGAATTAGAAATAAAAAAAACTCTTTACTCAGTTCTTCTTTCCATTCTCTTATGCGACGAAACGTTCATTAAATATATATTAGTCGAATAAAAGACCAATCTAATAAGCAGCAGAGACGCGAGGGGAGCCCCAAACAAGGTGTTTCTGACACGTGAAAGAAAGAAGAGGGAGACGGGACGAGGAGTGAGGTGGAGAGAAATTCGTCCCGGCAGCAGCGGCGAAAATAATAAACTAAAGAGAGAAAAACCCCCCGAAACGGGCGAAAAACAAGGCGGAATCCCCCGCGCACCCCCTCGCGAAAAACTTATTCTTGGCCTGTCCTGGCCAATGGCAGGCGGCCATTCTGCGACGTTCGGATGTTTTATTGATCGGCTCAGGAATTCTTCTTCTTCTTCTCGACGCCGTCAAGTTAGTGGCGAGGGAAAAGAAAGGACGATGATTCTTTTTGAAATGGCCTCGAGTCGTGTGCGACGTCCTGGGCCCGGATTTCGCGCTCCTCCGGGGGGGATTCCGGGGAAAGATAATTATTTGCGGGACGTCGATAATGGTCGCGGAGGGCTCCGGGATCAATGCTCGCTATTATTTTGTAACATATTTCCTTCTGTGGGGCAGTTACGTGACCTATTTCTGCCTACTGCTGAAAACAAAATTAATTTTGACCAATTATAGGTTTAGCAACAAAAACTGTGCAACTGGCTCTAAAAAAATTATTATTAAATGAAGATTAACTACGAAACTGACTGGCACCCATTAGCCTACCTCTTCTATGTTAAGTTATAGACACAACACACTTAAAACTGATAGATAAACTATTGCGTCTTGTTGCTCAGGGTCCTGAGTGTGCTGAGGATGCAATAAATTATTGCGAAACATCGACCAGTTTAGAAACAGGCCTTCACCCAGTCTCCTCCAATCCAAAACGAATTTAGAATTTATCAGAGGTGGAATAACATTATCGTCCCCCGAATTGTCTCCCTGATCCCTCGTAACTACAATTTTAATCTTAGAGTGGAATATTTCGCAAATTAAGGGTTTCGCTAATATTTTTTTAATTGTAGAGAACTGGCAAGTCGCAGGACTAAGGCGAACAAAAACGCCCCTGTAGTTTGCAAAAAGGCCAACGTTTCGACGTTCAATCGACGTCTTCTTCAAGGCTATTTTCTACCAACAAGAGATAATGCCAAAAGGATGGTTATCACCGTGATGTTGGTAGAATTCACTACACAACTTCATTCATCCACAACAAGCACTTAGATCCACGCAAAACCTGACTTCAAAGGCATAACTCTTGTTGATATCATCTCTTGTTGATAGAAAATAGCCCTGAAGAAGACGTCGATTGAACGTCGAAACGTTGGTCTTTTTTCAAACAACAAGGGAGTTTTTTTGTTTGTCCTAGTCTTGCGACTTCGCATCGTCATGCACTATCGCCATTTTTTTAATTTAATAACTTGGCAACGTTTCGACGGATACTGTGGCTCATTATCAGGTTAAAAGGCTAGAGGTTCTAATAGCCATTCTCTAAATGACCAATCACAATTCCCTATTCTCCAAAATGTTCTACCTTGTACTCATAGAGTGTCATTCTAAATCAATGTCGAAGTTTGCTTCGTTTCTCTATTGAGGATATTTTGTACCAACCTTGAATGCGACTTAATATAAATATTTTAAGGTTATAAAAAGACTGTTACAATCTATAAAGAGTTCCGTCACAGCTGCGGCAGACATTATCAAAAGCGATGAGGCAATGGGCGAAGTGATTTCCCGTGCTTCCCGACGTTGACTGATTCGAATGTGGTGACTATGATTGACTACGTCAAGGAAAAAACCATCAGAAAATAGCCAAGCGTGCTTTGGCCCACAAATCACTTCAAAATATAAAGACAAATACTTGGTAGTTAAAATTACAAATTCCATATCACGAAGTGGTTAATGCCGTGTAAACGGTGGCAAACTGATCGTTGGAGAAGAAAACACGCATCCTTCTTGGAGATAATTTAATTATTATTTTACAACGAACCGGTATCGACCTCACCATACTCGACCACCGAAGAGGTTTATCTCGCAGATCCCTTTGATTTACCTCAATTGGTCCATTTGCTCTAAAGTTATGGATTGTCGAACCTGAAAATTGAAAAAAAAAACAGAACATAGAGAACGTGTTATGAGATTTGACACCTGAACTAACCTCAAAGTCTTCTGCTTCAGAATATTTTGAGCTTTCAGAAGCACTTGAACTGTTTGAAATTCTTTGTGTAGTGCTTCAAATTTGAAGCCCTAGACAAATGAAAAACTGCAAGCACGAGTGGACCGATTGGAGTGAATCCAACAGTTGTCTGCTCCTCTTGTTGTCTTCTTTCACAACCCCTCGTCTTTCTTCTCAGGCTTAGAATGTACCTTCTCTTTTTTTTTAGGTTTAGCAACTCGTTCTTCAGAAGACTGTTCTTCAGGCTTTTCTCTAGGTAGCCTTTTTCAAAACCAAACTCTTCTCATCTGGAGTTTTTCGGAACATTTGTCCTTGCTTTTGCCTTACTTTAAATCTATTTTTAATCAGGTTTAGCATCCTACATTTTAGGTAACTTATATAGCCCTATATCGACATTTTCTAAATCTTTGCACTTTAAAGCTTCAAGATCCAATTTTTCAAGTTCACGGTTTCAGGTTTGGCCTCCTTCTTCATTTTAGGTTTCTTTGCCAACAGTTTCTATTGAATTTCTTCGAAATTCTTTACTAATGATTTTATTTTCTTTTTTTTCAGGTTTAGCCTCCTTTTTCATTTTATCATTCTTATATAGCCCTACGTCAAAAATTTCTAAATCTTAGCTCTTCAAAGCTGCAAGATCAAATTTTTCAAGGTCCTTTAAGTCCCTTTCATAATCTTTACTCTTGATTTTATTCTTCTTTTTTTCTTCCGCAGGTTTGGTCTCCTTCTTAATTTTAGGTTTCTTTGTCAACAGTTGCAAGTTTCCTGTTATCACCAAAAAAAGACCGAAAACTATTCATTATAACGCATAAAAATTAGGTCAAAACAATAATTATTAACTTCTATGTTCAAAGACCATTGACTACGGGAATGGTGCCGCACCTGAAATCCGCATGTTAAGTTTAAACTCCAAATAAATTTCTGTATCTGGCAACACTGTAATCCAAAGGCACTGCGCTTTCACACTTCCTGAGAGCCGCATGTTAAGTTTAAACTCGAAGTAAAGGAAAAATATGTGGGCCTTAATGGGTTCATACAGTAAGTGATGGTGGTAAGTTTCCTGCTATTGCCAAAAAAATTCCGGAAACTATTCATTTAAACGCATAAAAATTGTGACAAAACAATAATTAACTTCCATGTACAAAGACCATTGACTCCGGGAATTGTCACAACAATATTGATAAATTTGTTAAGTTTAGTTACAAATCCAAAACACACAGACTACAGTCCTCTCGCTGCTAAGACGAGACGTTATTAAATCCATTATGTGTGCGAGTGTTATCTTCAAAAGAATGAAAGTGGTTTGGCAGGATAGTGAGCCAGTGTTGCTGTGCAAGGCCTTCGAACGAACGTTCATTTGTGCTGCGACTAATTATTTTAATTGACTTAATTATTAAGAGACCATACAACCATACTCTCGGCATCCTCTAGTGTTGTTTTCAGTTAGAAAAATACTGTAACAACCACAGACAGTGAAACATGCCGATAACTCTTTACTCAGTCTCAAACAGAACGTAAACTGATATATATGGAAAAACTGTTAAATAAAGCAGTCTAGAAATTTGACAATTAGTATGAAATAAGTTAGAAGAATATCTGGTAAATATTGCCAAGTAAGACAGGTAGCAAACCAATTCACACTGAAGAGAAAACAGAAAGGGAAATTAAGAAAAAATATTAAATTTAGGAAAAGGAGAAAAGTAGGTCAAAGGGAGTATGGAAAGAAGTAGAGAATATAAAAGTAAAGAAAAAATTATGGAAATTACTAATGCTGAATAGCTGCTTGAAAAACCGAAAGAGAGCCGTTTAAATTTAAGAACATAAAAAACGGCAATTGAGAGAAAAAGCAGATGAGCTAAAATTTAAAAATTTAAAGAATAACAGAAATTTATTCTAAGAAAAAACAGTATAGGGCGTTCCAAAACAAAGTATGAAGTAATAGAAAAAATAGTGAATGATCTAAAATAGAAAGGAGTAAAAATTTTGCGAAGGGAAGAATAGACGTAAACCAACAGAGAGAAGAAATTTAATAAAAAAAAACAAAAACGAAGAAGGGAACTTTATTGGCAGAAAATTATAATGAGAAAAAATGATCAAATATAAGGAATTAAAAAGAGGAGCACATGAGCCCAATTATAAAAAAAAAACACAGAAAATATTACAGAATGTAACTGGGAAAAGAAACAGAGTTGAAATAATAAAAAAATATTAAAAAGAAAGTGGCTGAAAAATGATTCAAAAGTTTCTTCAAACTATAGGAAACGTAAAATGACTATTAAAAAAAAATAGTAAATGAAGCAAATGTCTTATAAATATGGAAAATATCACGGATTAGAAACAATACAAATTAATCATACAAAGAACAAAGCAGGTCAAAAGCAGTGCGAAAATTAAAAGAATTGGAGCTTGACGAATAAATATAAAACAACAGATATGTAAACGGTGAAAAGATGTATGAAAAAACAAAAAAGGGAAAATAATAAGAACTTGGAAAAGAACAATATAGAAAAAAGGTAAATGCGTTAAAAATGCAGAAGAAGGATAAAAAAGAATGTGAGGCAAAAAGGGATTTAAAACTAAATAAAAACGAAAAATGAGGCAAAATTAAAAAAGTTGCAATTCGTCAAAAGGTTCTTAATAGATGGTCCGATATTAAATCTTAAAAATCAGACCCCTTCGGTGGAAGATTTTTAGGCACTTATAACATCGAGTTTTTGGCCAATTTTTTGAAAAATTACTTTAAGGGTAAATTTCATCAAATTGAATTTGTTACGTTCTTAGTGAATTGCAGACGTACCATTCCGATCAAAAATAGCAAAAAAGCAATTTTGAAATTTATTTGAACTTGACCAAAGAGGGGGGTGGGGGGGGCTAGAATGACTTTTTCCTCAATTTTCAAGTTTGACCGCCTGTAACATGGACCGCATTTTTAGATAAGTTGGTTCAGTTTTTACTGATTTTAGCTTTGATGCAATTTTTAAAATCATTTTTACCCGATTTCGACCCTAATTCTAATCCAAATTTGCATTTTTAGGCGTTGTAAATCGCTTTAAACCGGTTTTAGCTCCAATCCTGACCTGAATTTTTTCAGAAACTATTAATTTGCTTTTTTGAATGCTTTGAGTCATTTTTAGTTGATTTTGGCCATAAATCTTAATTTGAATTTTTCCAAATTCGTGTTTCTACACACTCTGGGTCATTTTCTATCAATTTTGGCCTTAATCCTAATCTGGCTGCCTCAACAAAGAACAAAATTAGCATTTTTAGATAAGTTGGTTCAGTTTTTACTGATTTTAGCTTTGATGCAATTTTTAAAATCATTTTTTCCCGATTTCGACCCTAATTCTAATCCAAATTTGCATTTTTAGCCGCTGTAAACCGCTTTAAACCGGTTTTAGCTCTAATCCTGACCTGAATTTTTTCAGAAACTTTTAATTTGCCTTTTTGAATGCTTTGAGTCATTTTTAGTTGATTTTGGCCATAAATCTTAATTTTATTTTTTCCAAATTCGTGTTTCTACACACTTTGGGTCATTTTTTATCAATTTTAGCCTTAATCCTAGCCTGGCTGTTTCAACAAACAACAAAATATGCATTTTTAAATAAGATGGTTCAGTTTTCACTGATTTTAGCTTTGATGCAATTCTTAAAATTCTTTGTACCCGATTTTGACCCTATTTCTAATCCAAGCTTGCATTTCTAGGCGCCCTCAACCGCTTTTAACCGGTTTTAGCTCCAATCCTGACCTGGATTTTTTTCAGAAACTTTTAATTTGCTTTTTTGAATGCTTTGAGTCATTTTTAGTTGATCTTGGCCATAATCTTTATTTGCATTTTTCCAAACCTTCCGAATTCGTGTTTCTACACACTTTGGGTCATTTTCTATCAATTTTGGCCTTCCTAGTCTGGCTGCCTCAACAAAGAACAAAATCAGCATTTTTAGATAAGTTGGTTCAGTTTTCACTGATTTTAGCTTTGATGCAATTTTAAAATAATTTTTAGACGCTGTAAACCGCTTTAAACCGGTTTTAGCTCCAATCCTGACCTGATTTATTTCAGAAACTTTTAATTTGCTTTGAGTCATTTTTAGTTGATTTTGGCCATAATTTTAATTTGAATTTTTTCAAACCTTCCAAATTTATGTTTCTACACACTTTGGGTCATTTTCTACCAATTTTGGCCTTGATCCTAGCCTCGCTGTCTCAACAAACAACAAAATTTGCATTTTTAGATAAAATGGTTCAGTTTTCACTGATTTTAGCTTTGATGCAATTTTTTAAATCATTTTTACCCTATTTTGACCCTAATTCTAATCCAAACTTGCATTTTTAGGCGCTGTAAACCGCTTTAAACCGGTTTTAGCTCTAATCCTGACCTGATTTTTTTCAGAAAATTTATAATTTGCCTTTTTGAATGCTTTGAGTTATTTTTACTTGATTTTGGCCATAATCTCTAAGTCCCGTAGGTTCACTAGTTTGGGAGAGAGATCCCTTTAATAATCGATTTTTAAGTTTTAGATTGTGCTTTGAGAGCATTTACAAAAAAGTCCTCTTATGGGTCTAAGTTCGCTCTAATTTTGTTTATTACGTTCATAGGGAATTGAAATTACCTCATATTGATCAAACGCAGCAAAAAAAATCATATTTAGTTTGAAATTGACCAAAGGGGCGGGGGGGGGGGGGGGGGGGGAGACAAGATATCGACCAAGCCAACAAAACCGATATGAAATTACCTCATTCCGATCACAAACATCCAAAAAAATTCTATAATTTCTTCGAGAATTACCAAAAGGGAGGGGTGATCTCCTCTTTTTTTCTCCATTTCCAACTTTGACCGTCTGTAACTTTAGAACAAGTGGACCGATTGGAGCGAATCCAACAGTTTTTTGGTTTTTTTGGCGCGGCGAAGACAGCCGCCTTCGGTCCGCACAAGGTAGACGAAGTAAAAAACGGTTTTGGAAGTGGCCCAATTTTCGCAAACTCCTGTGGCAATAATCCAGGAAAAATAGTAGATTATGTCACTAGGAGTAAAAGTGGGTCTTTTTGTGCTGAGCCCAGGGATTGACGGCCGAAGCGAAGCTGAGGCCTGCAACTGGGCGAAGCACAAAAAGACCTTTTACTCCGAGTAACATATACTATTTTTTTTTCAAGCATGCAGGAAATAAGTCTATTTCAGAGTGATTCAGTTTTGCAATTTTGTCTCATCCTCTTTAAGCGGGTCTAGGTAGGTACTTACTCAATGAGTGTTGTATATAAACATTATGTGTTGGAACGGTGGTTTTCAATGTTCAGTGGTTTTAACGGTATTAAATCATAACCAATGGTTTAGGTGGTTTAGGTAAATTATGGTAAACTAAAAATTTGTAGCATTATTATCAATACTAAATTAATAAAAATCACATTGACAGATAAATATGATGACGCGCATGACAACCAACGACATTTAACAGAATTCGAGAACCTATGCGATTTCGACTAAAAACAGTTTCGGGTGGTGCTCTCGAGCGCTCTGAGAGTATTCCTATCCTTTGTTTTTTCATCAAGAATGTAAAGATGACAATAAGATGGTAGGCGTACTCGTGCCCAACAAAATCCTGCAAGTACTGCAATGGTGGGGCGTTGAAAAACAAGTATGGGGGAAGTGTTTTGCTGAAGGCGCATTGGTCCTTGGCCCAGTAACCACAAACGGTGACGAGGACGGAAATGAGGACAGGTACTACTAAGGTGATTGGAAAAGCGAAGCTTACGCCTATAAAAAAACACATAATTAAGTAATGTCCGTTTTCTTAATTTTAAATTTTACCTGATTCCAAAACTATCTTAGCCTAAGGTAATATATTAGAATCAAAACTAGTATTGGTAACCGATAAGTTACTAGTAATAAAATGTTGTATCCACGTGATTCACAGCGACAGTAGTTTCTTGTAAATAATTGTAAGTGTAATGTTGTCAGAAATGAGGTTCTAAGAAGATATAAGTTACCACCACATTTTATAGAGAAATTCAGTTAATTATACTAATAAACACGTGTTCCAAATTTTTGTTTCATTGTTGGGAACCAACTGTTGAGAATTCGTTATACTTACCAACGGTAACAAATTCTCATCAGCATTATGCAGCAAGTCATTATCAAGCCTGATGTTGAAACCCTTAGAGTTTTCAATAATTAAGAAGCTATACATGACTCTCCACTATGAATAGAGAGGGTTGTACCATACCTCTATGAACTTATAGGTGTCATTGGTGGGACTAGGTAGTTTCAAATGCAAAAAGAAGAATCAATGGTTTTTAAGTGCTACTACTAAATAGCAGTGCTGATATGTTACTTCTTTAAACCGAATGATAGGCTCATTTTCAGCCATGCAGTAACTGGGTTTAGTAAATATTTTAAACGATTAGCTACCTTAAAGTTTGAAGCAGAGACCTTGCATAGCAGACTCCAACATGGTCGCATATAGTTTCCAAAGGTCCAACGTTCTCTTTTCTACGAATCTCTTTCTTTATTAGGAACTTTGCTAATGTTGTCTCTCTTGTTGGACCGTTATATCTTGTGACCCAGTGCCAAGACAAAAGTAAAATTCTTGATGAAATAAAAGACAAATTAAAAAATCTTTTGCCATGTTGGTGTCTTCTAATATAAAGTCTCTGGGCTGGGCCTATTAGGGCATGGCTGGAGATCTTTTACATCCCCTACAACTTGTGTTTACCTTGTATCATAATTTTGCAAGCAAATTTTCCAAATGCGTAGCAAATGTATGCTGCAGCAATGCAAACGAACCAAATGCTCAACTGTACCGTTAAGTCGCTTTGAATGATCTGCGATTCACCGATACTGATCGCCTCTTCTCCTGCTACCTTGGGCTGAATCTGTGAATGACTCAATGATTGGTTCCATGTCGTTGCAAGCAATTTTGAAACTTACCGCAGAAACTGTCATGTTATGGCTGCTGAATATAGATCCCATGTCTCGGAATAGAAACCCAACATCTCCTTCCTTAACATAGAGGCTGGCCACGGTGGTCCCGAAGAAAATGAGGCACTTGATCGGTACTATTATTGCGTAAGAAAAGTATTTGCTGTGGGGGAACTCTTTTCTTGCTTTTGCCATGTCTCGTATAAACTTGATCTAAATAGAAAAGGATGAAGAAACAAAAGTTCATTTATTTTGATACGTCATCGTGTTCTGTCAAAAATTCTCTTTTGGATTAAGCTTTCCAATAAACATCGATTTTAATAGTAATGCCCAGAGATTTAATCAGCTTCTCATACCTTAGTAGTCTCTGACAAAAACGTCTCCCACCAGCCTGCAGAAATAAGTACAAGAGAGATTGGGATTAGCCACAAAACAGGGTCGGCATTAGGTAATAAAGGCCAGGCAACGAATGCAGAAGCTTGAGCGACCAAGGCTGCCACGTCAAAGAGATAGTCGGATTCGAAGCCTTTCAGTGTTTTCGCGTTTATCAGAACTAGTTCTGCCATAAAAAAAAACAATTTTTACCCGTCATTAGGAAAGGTTGTTAGGGTTTATCATACTTACCTAAGGCAGGAACTAAAGACATGGCATTAGTTAGCATAGCCCCTTTCACAACATCGATTTCTGGTAATACTATGAAAAGAAGCAAGCTACTGCCAATCGCAGGCAGAGCTTCTGTGGCCAAGAGTGCCAAGAAATCCCACAGCTTGGGGTAGGCGTGGGCCTTAAAGACTAGGATTCGAACAGATCTAAAATGTTGTGCAAAAGTCAAGATAAAGAGAGATTTTATTTACTGTTCAATAAAAAAAAGTCATCCAGCCCTTTCGTAGCCTACCAGATGACGTTTTCTAATGAACTGGTACCATGGTTCATTAGGGAATGGACTGCAAGTTGCCATGGGTTATTTATGGTACCAAACCCATGGGCCATGGGTACCAGTAACGAGGTTTTGCATATAAGTTTTCAGGTTTTTATACGTGTATTTCTCATAAGAAAAACGTTGGTCCATGCGTATTATATGGGTGGAATGTAGATTACGTCATATTTGGGGTACCATTAATGGTACATGGTTCAAATTTGGATGGTAGGTACCTGTGGGGTTTTCTTAAATTGTGATAGAGCTGGCTACAGAAGCTAAGTAACGTTAATATTTAGAGAACTGTTAATGATACATGGTTCAACTTGGATGCTGAGTGCCCATTGGGGTACCATGGATGGTACTATAGCTGACATAGCTATATATAGCTGACGCTAGCTAGGTTATAGCTGTTTTATGAACCGATGGTTATAGCTGTTATAGCTGTTTTATGAACCGATGGAATATTGACATGAAAATCGAATGGTAGGCTTCCCTTATGTAAATTTTGCTAAAAATAACATATTTAAAAATGCAAGATGGCAGCCTGAACAGTTTTGGTTTTAAGCCGATATCTCCGGAACGGTTTGAGCTAGAAAGCTGAAATTTGGTATGTGGCTACTTTATGGGACGGGCTAGAGGTCTCTAATGTGCCTTGGACACATTTTAAATTTATTGACACTTTTTTGTTACAACTTATTGACTGTTGCTAAAGGGCGCTGACACCAAATATATCCGACGTTTCGACTTTAGGCTTACTATACGCCATCATCAGGCTATTCTCTTTTATTACAAATATTGCTTTATAAATGTGCCACGCCCAAACAATCAGTTTTTCGTATATGACTGACAAAATAGCTTTAACGAAGCCCATTCGACTAGTACTAACTGGTCGATTTTATCGCTTTTAGGTTCCGAGATTTAACTGAATAAATTTCTCATTAATAGGGGTAGAGTGACATTTGCCATTTTATAACAAAGCCACTTATGACAATAGAACAACAATGACTCAACTAAGTGTGAGTCGTCTCAAATACTGCTCAAAACGTTAATTACCATTTTGCTTAGTTTAATAACAGTCTTATAGGAAGTGAAAAACTGTTAAAATGTTGTAAAAATTACCTAATGTTTTTAGTTGATCGCACATTACGTCAACTAAATTAAAAACCTTGAACGACAAATTAAGCAGGTATTTTGTGGTCGAGAACGCTCTATTCATTGGTGTCAATAGCATCGTTATATCATGTTTAGTTTTTGAGATATATAGATATAAGTATTAAAATGTCGATAAAAAGTGAAAAAATTGGGTTTTGGCGCCATTTTGAAGTGGAAGGGAATTACTGAAAATTCAAAAATTGCAAATTTATTACATATGTTGGTCCCCTCTTTCATTTGACACTATTTTTGATAAAATCTATGACAATCGATTTTAGCTGAAAATTTTGAAATTTTTACATTTTTCTGTTTGTCTTGGAAACGGTAAGGTTTTTCGATATGCAGGTTAATATGATGTATGAAGAGGTCATTAAGGGCTATCAGATGCATGTATCAGAAAGAAGCTAGCTTTTACGGTTTTGGAGAAAACTTAAAAAAAGTGCAAAATTTGCACCTTTTTTTGGGCCACCAGTGCTCAGTTACTGTTCTAGACAGGGCTTCGAAAGTGGGCTCTCCGTGTAGCTCCAGTCTTTTACTTCCTTAGCTCTTCTTATAGATTTTCCGATAAATCTTCATCGAAAAGAGATATCAGCTGTTAAATGCCGCAAGGCACGATTTTCATCTCAAAATTTAGGTTTTTGGGCCGGTTTGAGAGCCCCATATGTTTAACATGAAATTTTCGATAAGTGTCATATAAATCTATAGTATTCGATTTTATAATTTACTTTCAGTCGTTTTATAATGAATAGGACGCTGATTTCTGTTTTAGATAGTATAGGGTGGCTCAAAAAATGATACAGTAAGCTAATATATGCTAATAATGCAGTAAAGGTCCATAAGCAGTGTGTTTTTACATAGAAAGGGTGGAATATTTATTTAGTACGTAGGCAAGGCGGAATAAAATGTTAGATATAGGCGATGAAAGCGTTATTAAAACTTCCCAATTATGCAAGGAGTCTAGTGTTGTCAGATATGAGTATTTACTGCGAAATAACTCCTTCCCCATTTTATCCACAAACTGTTAAAAAAACACTACAATTTTTCTACTTTTTTGGCTCCTCCTAGCATATCTTTTCGGATTTTCATTAAAACGCGATATAAACTGTTAAAGGCTGAAGTTCACGATGTTGGTCTCAAAATTTAGGTTTTTGGGCCAATTGGAAAGAGCCTCATATGCTGAATATAGAAATATCAACTTTTCCCATGTAAATCAATAGTAATCGATTTTATTCGTAGGTTCTACTCTAGTTATGATAAATAGAACATATATTTACGTTTTGGATAGTATAGAGTGTCCTAAAAAAATGTTGTAACCTAGAATTTTAGGATTTTTGCATGTAAATCGATATCCGTTAATTTATTGAGTAAGTTCCAGTAGTTTTATGATAAATAGAGCGTTGATTTCTGTTTTAAATAGTATACGGTGTCCGAAATAATGCTGCAACATTTAACTTTAGTGTTTTTGTTTACCAATATTTTTTTTTTTAAGTTTTATTCCCTTTTTAAAAATAGTGTCTTTGATTTCTGATTTAGATACTATAGGGTGGCCCAAAAATTGTCAAATATTACATTTTCAGGAACAATCAAAGCTAGAAAACTGAGATTTCAATTGTAGATTCTGTTCACAATCACAAACAATATGTCATAAACGGGAACCTTGATTTGGGTACTCGTGGTACGATTTTATATCTTTTTATGAATTTTAGCACGTTTTTTACCTGTTTACCTATTACTTAATATGAAATAAGGTATTTGAGACGTTTCGACATTTCAGTTACTTTTAGGTACTTTCAAGTTCTTTGTTAATAATTTTACGGCAGTTTGGGCTATATCTGAGGAACGTTCGGATATTTCCTGAACTATGGGCACTCCGCGCGCGTGGTCGTCAAACCAAATAGAGTTTTGCAGCACTTTGCCCAGAGCGTTCGGAGTTCCTAAACTATGGGCGCCAAAAACGCAAAAAAGCGCAAAAAAATGGAAAAACAATGCGTGCAACTTAAAGCACACCATAAACAAACCAACTCAAGATTTCTGCTGACCAACTTGTTGTTTCTGCCAGTGACTCTAGAGCATTTCTGCACTTCTGAACGAGTTTTGAACACGTCCTATTCCTGCCCCTAATCCCGTCCCTAACCTGAACTAACCTGACTGTCGGTGTAGATGACGATGTTCTGTTCTGCTCCTTGTTTGACTTCTGTTCGTGTGGCCACTTCGAGTATTGCAAAGACCTCCGTCTGGAAAACCATTGTGTGGCTTGCCCAGGGGAAAGCTCTCGCCCTCTTCATGGCCTGCTGTGTATATTCAGGCTCTTGACACTCTGTGAATAAGGCATTCTTGATCACTCTGTATACCAAACCTGATTATTCTCAGAAAGTTACTAAAGCAGTTCTTATTGAATTCTTCCTTTGTTGGGATGTTTATCCCAAATGTGCTGCCAATGTGCCAAAATCTGCGTATGACCGCTTCCCATGACTGTTTCCTTCCACTGGTCGCAGCATTCCATCTTCCTGCGGGAAGCCATCGCCTTCCTCCAGGTTGGAAGCTCCGGCAGACCCAGTAAGTCATTGAGAGTTGCTACCGGTGTTGTTCAAAAGGCACTCGTTATGGCTAGGCACACTGTTCTCTGCAGTCTGGCCAATCTCAACGCATAGGAGACCCTGTCCAGAAGACCACGAACCCATAGGATATCCACGGTCTGATTACCGCAGTGTAGAGCCAGTCGTAGAGCTGTCGAATATCACCCCCAGGTACTTAGCCTCAGGCTTTAGCAGTAGAGGTTCCTGTAGTTCTCCTCCTTTTGGTGTAGAGCACAAGCTCTGTCTTGCCAGGATTGACTGACAGTCCCGTCTCGGTACACCATTGTTGTCTTGTCTTGTCTTGTTGATCCTTGGCTCTGCTTCTAGGCAATTTGCCAACATAATTTGAAGAGGGGTCAAGATGGGCAGCGAGCCATTTTTCTAAGATTTATGCTTTCTCTTTAATTTTGAGAAACGTCAATCATTCGCAAGAGCTTGTATCTCTAACCGTTTTCAAGATATTTGCGAAAATTTTTGGGTAAAAATTAGCTTAACATTAACCAGAAAAGATTCTTGTTATTCAGGGAAACACCACTGAATCGACCTGAGATCGTTAAAGCCTATGTTTGTGGTGTTGGCGTTTCGTCCCGACCCCTACCTTATACGTCAGGGTGAGAATTCATAGTTGGAACTTGTAATTGAAGACAAATTCGGCGCAGGAAAGGCGACGTGACGTTATGAAGGATTTCAACTAATTCTGCCACCTGTGAGTCAGTGGGTGAAGTTTCGGCGCTGCCACCTGTGAGTCGGCGCATGAAGCGTTGAATACATTTATAAATGCGATAATCCAAGAATAATATTTATGATGCAAAGTAATAATAATTGTGAAAATTTAAACAAATGGTATGCTATAGTTAGTTAAGAGAACCCATGCAAGAGTTAGGCGCCGGGCTTACGGTTAAGATCACTTTCCTTCGATTGAAACTTTTAAACCGACACCAATAGCTTTGCAACCAACTTATTAAATTTACTTAGTAGTGCAGTAGAGGTGATGAAAAGGCCGAAATTTCCGCAGACAAATTATTTCGCCCTGCAAAGTTCTATTGTTGTAATAGGCGCTATATGTCAGGACCCCAAACAAGCGATGCGGAAAAGCAATTATAAGGGTAAAATTTGCTTATGGTTATCGTTTTTCATCTTTATATGGCTGCGTCAGGTCGTAATATGTTTTACATTCAGACCGTAATTTTATCTGTGCATAATTTGCCCAAAAAGCATGGTAGGTTAAATATGACGAGCCGTGTGAAATAAAGACGCCAGCTTAACGTCGCAGGGGGCGAAAGGGTGTGTTAAAAGGAAAAATACTCGAGGGAATTCGCCCTTCCAAGAGGAGAGATGAAAAAATATTTTGTGTTAGAAATTACGTTTCATAGAAGAATAAATATATATCTATAATAGGAAGCGTTCATTTAAAAACGTCAAAAGAAAAGGATGAAGCAACAAAAGTTCATTTAATTTTAATTATCTAGTCATCATTAATTCTACCAAAAATTCATAACCTTCTAAATAAGGTTGTTTAATGAACACCCTGTATATAATACTACAGCAAAGACTAGTAATAGAGTATTTTAAAAGGACGAAATAAGGGATAATAATTGATTAAAGAAATATTGTGTTTCTCATTACAACATGGGTTGTTTTCGACTGGCATTATCGATGGACCACTGATGGTGTACATAAAAAACTTGAGTTAATTTGAACCTTACTTATACTAAACTAACCTGGACTAACCTGATCTAATTTGAACTGGCCTATGCCAAATTATGCGAAATAATGAATAAAATTTTCGTCCACCGTCAGAAATTGAAACATTTGAAGAAAACGATAAATAAACGCTTTACTCGTGTGACTGTTATCTTTAAAAGAGCCACCTTGTATTTTAGCACTGACTTAACACCAAACAACCAAATTTAGACAATGTACCTATTGACTTTCTCACTCTTTTTTTAGGCACAATTTTAGGAGGGATTGAGCACAAAATTGCGTTTTATTGTCCTTCATAGTATAATAAAACATTACTCTCATTCGAGATTTTCTATTTTTAGTTTTATTATGTTTGTAAATAAAAGGGTTTTTGTCCGTAACTCTCGGCATTTGCCACCACTGTATGCCGTGAGTGCCATACGGCGCCATCTGCCAGCCGTCGTCTCCACTTAGTGATAATCCAAGAACAGTGGTGTAAAAACACAAGTTTTCGCGACAAAAACTGTAGTCGTCACCTTTAGTCTCTGGTACACTTGAGGGAAATCGTTATTATTCATTTTTTTCGAACATTTTCTTTGGGAATTAATAAAATGGACAAAATCGAAAATTATAGGTGGTGGTAGAACTTAAAAACATTTATAATAATATCAATTTTGAGACTAAATATAATAATAAAGTTCGCTTACCTGAAACAAACTAAACACTGTCATGGGGAAATAAATTTAAACGACATTTGTCACACATGTCAACAAGTGACATTGGTGAAAAACTCTGAGTAACCTTGTAAATAATGTAGACTATTTTGAAAAATATGGTAAAAGTTACATTTTTTTCTCTGATCAGTTTAATTAATGACAAAGCGGCCCGTCAGGGCTTTGGCCATACAGACCTACGTTGCTATAAAGGGAAAAAGAGCCGCTTTGTTTTTCTATGAGAAATCTTTTGGTTAGGTTAGCTAAGATTAGTTTAGATTGGTTCAGGTTAGTCCTGGTTAGTTCAGTTCTAGTTTTCCTTTGATTAGGTTAGTTCAGTTATGTATTTCCTTTGATCAGGTTAGTTCAGTTCTAGTTTTCTTTCGGTTAGGTTAGTTCAGTTACGTTTCTCCTTTGATCAGGTTAGTTAAAAACAAAGCGGCCCTCACCTCAACCTTGTAAATAATGTAAACCATTTTGAAAAATATGGTAAAAGTTACATTTTTTTCTCTGATCAGTTTAATTAACGACAAAGCGGCCCGTTAGGGCCGCTTTGGCCATACAGACCTACGTTGCTATAAAGGGAAAAAGGGCCGCTTTGTTCTTCTATGAGAAATCTTTTGGTTAGGTTAGCTAAGATTAGTTTAGGTTGGTTCAGGTTAGTCCAGGTTAGTTCAGTTCTAGTTTTCCTTTGGTTAGGTTAGTTCAGTTATGTTTTTCCTTTGATCAGGTTAGTTCAGGTTAGATCAGGTTAGTTCAGTTCTAGTTTTCTTTTGGTTAGGTTAGTTCAGTTATGTTTCTCCTTTAATCAGGTTAGTTAAAAACAAAGCGGCCCTCACCTCAACCTTGTAAATAATGTACACTACTTTGAAAAATATGGTAAAAGTTACATTTTTTTCTCTGAGCAGTTTAATTAACGACAAAGCGGCCCGTTAGGGCCGCTTTGGCCATACAGACCTACGTTGCTATAAAAGGAAAAGCGGCCCGTCAGGGCCGCATTGTTTTTCTATGAGAAATTTTTTGGTTAGGTTAGCTAAAGTTAGTTTAGGTTGGTTCAGGTTAGTTCAGTTCTAGTTTTTCTTTGGTTAGGTTAGTTCAGTTATGTTTTTCCTTTGATCAGGTTAGTTCAGGTTAGTTCAGGTTAGTAAACCTGAACTAACCTGACCTAACCTGAACCAACAAAAACTAACCTGAACTAATCAGAACTAACATGAATTAACCAGAACTAACCTGAACTAAGTAGAGCTTGTAACGAAGTTACTAAATTTATCTTTAAGAGGAGGCCGAGGAATGGTTTTAATAAGGAAATGTTTGTGACGGCGGCCTTACTAGTTCAGTTTACATGTAACCTATTTGGTGGCAAATTCAGATTAGAAGGTTAATAGTTTTTGGTTATTCAGTATTTCAATGTTGTCAGTTTTAAATTTCAGTCAATTGTCAAATGCTAAACCTGTCTAGTTGGATTAAATAGTTGGGCAACTTTATCCTATAATACAGGACCAGTTCCTAGAAATTAGGCAGTAGGCTTATTAGGATTGTTGAACGCACAGATTAGACACTTGAAAAATAGGCGACTCTAATCCAACTGACAGAACACGATCATATTAGCGCCTCTTCGTGACGCGAGTATGTCCTAATATGCAAATTTGCGGTAAATTTAAAATGGTCCGTTTTTAAATTGGCGCATTTTCTCGCCTTTTGAGATAACAAAATGATATGTTGATATTAACTTTTAACTAACTCCATATAATGGGTTAAAAAGATATCACATATCATTTTGTTACTTGGTTAGGCGCCAAAAATATACTTTTCTCTATGCGCTTGTAATAATAATATATAAATAAAGTAAAAAATAAATATTGTTGAACAGTCTCAATTATAAAGTTAAAATACTAAATGTACTATCAGATAATAAATTACCTATACTTTAATTTGTTTAGACATTTAAAATGTGTACTTATTACACATGTCTTGAGATAATTTGATTTGTTTCAGCTGAAAAGTTTAACAATAGTAAAAAAGAAATTACAAATACTTGAGTAAAAATATATATTACAAATAAATGAAAATAATCACGGTAAGAGCGATAACTTAATAATTAGGTATATTAGGCTGCTTTTTTTTGTTTCACGAGGTGAATCTTCTGAAGACACCCATTCTGGTCATCTGCGACCGGGTAGTGTGGAATTCGCCATGGGCACTTTTTCCCGTGCCACACCAGACATTGTGGTGGTCAGCTGAGGCGCGGGCAACAGTGGCCTCAAGACGCCTACCAACTAAACACTTCGGGTTGGAAAGGAGCACTAACTGACTATGGACTTGCCATCCGGACTCTCCCACGCTCTCTTCAGTAGTCCATTTTCTATTTTAAGAGAGTGCCACTGGGCCCATAGCGCCTTCAGGTTTGGACTTTTACCAGCGATTTCTTGCCATTCTGGTCTCTTGTCGTCAGTCTTTGCAGAGAGGATGGGTCCAATATCTGGATCATTCATTTGTTCTTCTCGAAGCGTCTGTGTGGTCCAGCCATCGTTTGTTTCCACCGACGTTCTCCTTACCAAAGGAAGTCCCTCACGCTGCTCAGTTCTTTGACAATGCCGACAATCTTCTTTACAAGGCCGTCTAGACAATGCATCGGCATTTCGATTTCCGTATGCAGGATTCCGAGGTGCCATCTGTAGTATGGGTCGAAAAAATAGGTACCAGGTCAGTACTTACGTTACTTACGTTATAGAATGGTTATAGTTATGTTTTGTGTTCTGTGTCTAATACGATTTTATAATAATGATTAAGCAATGCTGAAGCAACGATTTTCTAGAGGTCTTTAAGGGGAGAACTTGGGAGTTGAATTTGATATAGTAATTATTGAAACGTGACCAACTTGTTTTACTAACACCCCTCTGATTGAGGATAAAAAATAAACAAACTATTTGATACTTTGTCCAAGGCTCTATAGGGTGTTTCAGAGTTGGTGACAAAATCCTCGGGCAGATTCTTCTGCCAAAATAAAACAAAAAGTTCAAGAAAACATGTGTCCCCAAGTGTTTTGTTCTCGAGATACAGAGTGTTAAAGTTTGAATAAAAAAATGCAAATTTATTAATATAACGTAATCCGCACAACAAATTTTAACGATGTTGGTGGTGTTGATGCCTAACAGTAATACCTACATATTTTACGAAAAAAATGGTGTTTTTAGTTCCATCAGTAGGGCGCATGCAGGCACGTCACTGGATATTTTTAAAGAAAAAAATTACACCACTGTTTTTTTACCATAAAAATTATTTTTGATATGCCCGTTCAATTCTGAAGAGAAAAGGTCGCTTTTGTATTTTTTAACAAAATGCAAAATTTTTGAATAAAAAAATAAACAATGTCGTTATTATGCTCGTCTAAAAGCAATGTTATTATTTTAATTTAAAATTTTAAATTACTGAACAAAACAATAATTATTATTATACACCCGCTATATGCCTAGCATTGAAGAAGGAGGTGCTCAATTTGAATATTTGTTGTAATTGTAATAATGCGTTTTATTAATAAATTTGTATTTTTTTCAAACTTTAACACACTGTATATCTCGAGAGCGAAGCACCTGCGGACACATATTCTCTTGAACTTTTTGCTGTATTTTGGCAGAGGAATCTCTAGGCTTTTGTCACCACAACTCTTGAAACACCCTGTATAAAAATGTATGCATCTTTTTTGCAAATATTGAATAGTGATATGGCCCTTATAATCTCAATAGTCTTTTTTTACTAAAAATTAAGATTTTTAGCAATATTTATCATTCAAAGGCTGTCGACAATGTGAAGTATTTCACTTGTATATGATGAGCAAGGGACACGCCAGTCAGTCTGCTTGCCCAGTATTTACATACCGTCTTGTTTTTGTTTTGTTAATTAATAGGTGTTAATTGTTTTTAATAATTTTACCTCCAATTTTTTAAAGTGTGAAATCTGTAATGTGTTTTAATTTTTTAACTTTTCAAAACTTTCATTCAATTCATCAAGCATTATTAAACGAAACGTCGGCGATGAGCTTGTAGTTCGATTCTTGTTCCCAATCCGCCAAGTCTACACAAATCAATAAAATTAAACCAGAAAAACTACATACCGTATTTGGTTGCAAATATTTGAGAAGTTCCAGAAATATGGTTGGGACTGCTCCATATAACAAAAGCACTCTTCCATTTATCTGATAAAAAAACCGCTCTTCAAAATGCTTGGAACAAATTCTATCATTGTTGGATGGCTCCCAATTAGCAATCTTCATATTATTAGTCCAAGCATCACGTCTCTGAAAATCTTAAGGAAATCTAAAATTATTTGTAACATTAGTAATATTATACGTAATATTATTAGCAAACATCGACTTTCTATTAAATAAGTAAAAATAATCGCGAATTAATAATAGTCATTGATAACCCTATGATTACATCTCCTACGCCACTTGACAATCTGTTCAAAAATTTAAATAAAAAAACTGTCTACTAAAGTTACAGGATTAGAAAAATATTTCTACGGTATATACTAGTTCACTGCGATATATACTAAATCATATTTCGAAGATTTGGATGTAAAATAACTGGTTTTAGGGTTATTTGAGATAATTTAATTGTTGCTGAAAAACGCCATTATCTGTTTACTTGTGAAACGTAAATCCGGGCTCCTTTCTATAGCCGCTGGTTTTACAACCGTAAGCTGCACATCCCACCATTGTAAACAACACAATTATTTATATTATTAAAGTCTCGCAAAATGCAATTTATTGCAACAAAACACCGAGCCAACGAAACGTTTGGTTTTCGCCTTAACCATGGCGTCTCATCATTTTTGGTAACAACTGTCAATGTAGCGGAGAATTGCGCGCGCGTATTTCATTAGTTTACTTATTCTGAGTCTGACCTGTTCGGTAATAAGACCCACGAATACGAACTACACCATAATGGAGCTAACCATGACATTACACCAATACTTTGATATTTTCTTTTTATTTTAAAGTAAAAATTACTAAGAGAGGTGTGTCTATGGGGTGTTCAATAGAGCGCTTTCGATCCAACCAACTAATCTTTCAAAGTAACTTATTAAGAACCCTAAATTCGTAAATATATTTTTTATGCCCTTCTAATTTATGGACTCCTATAAGAAGGTTAATTGATTGGTTTTTGGACATGACGACTTAATATGTAATGCAACTGAAGTCCTTTACTGATAAAATTAATCTAATAAGTTATTTATGTTTTTAAAATCAAGCGCAGTCGCTCTTAGTTTCTTGTTTGTCTTTTAATTTGTCATTTTGACATGGTCTTGTTGTTTCTTCCCCCTCTTTCCTTTATTATATCGCTTCTTTCCAATAATCGGTCATCCTTCTTTTTTAGTTTCCTTGCAGTTTTTTGGTTCTTGTTGCCATTCGTTTTTTTCTTGTTTTGAAGCTTTCTGAAGCTTTGGCCTCATTTTTGTTCAACGTTTTTTCTCAAATGTATTTACCGTTTTGCATTCAAAATTTTTTGTTTTTTTTTCTTCTTTTCGACGTTTTGCATTTTCTAGTTTATCCTTTGATTTTTGTTTTTTTTTTCTTCTTTTCGACGTTTTGCATTTTCTAGTTTATCCTTTGATTTTTCTATTATTTTCCTCTATATTATTTTTTCTTTCATTTGGACTTTTTACTACATCTGAGTTTCTTATACAGGGTGAGTCATAATCGGAGGACGAAAAAGAAATCTCAGATTCTTTGGTCGATTTTAAGGGGGGTTTGTCATACATTTGTGTTACCTATCAAGCTTCGTTAAAAAGTTACAGGGTGATGAAGTTAGAATTTCAAAATGCATATATCTTGATTATTATTTTATTTTATATATTATATATTATTATTTATTATTATTTTATATATTATAAAATGCATATATCTGAAATAGTAAGAGATATTTTAATGGAATTTGGTATGTTTCGACTTCTGTGGAAGGCGCATAATTTTCAATAATTTTTTTTTATTTTTGCGTGGCGCGGGTACCAGCACCTCGGATCATATTACATGAAGAAAAATTGGTACGCCACTGGTTTTCGAAAAATAAAATCTAATTTTTCACTTCTCCATCCATCTCGGAATAAAAATGTTTAAGTTTTTCAGTACGACACACCGTTTCTGGTAAATAAATAAAAACCATTGTAATGTAGTCTAGTCTCATCCAACAGTAGTGGCGGATAAGAAAAGACAAACTAAGATAAGATTTTAATTCATGAGGGAAGAATCAATCAAATACATCTCAATAAAAATCAAATAAAAATCAAAGATAAAAACAAAGATAAAAACATCAAAGAATCTGCTCTCAAAGTGATGATCAGAATGGTATACACTATTAAAGTTTACATTATTTCTAATATCCTCAGTTGCATCTTGGATTCTTTGGATGAGTTGAGGGCGTGTATTTATTCTCACAATGTGGTCCAAAGGATTTAAGTCGGGACTTCTTGGGGGCCAAGGTACTGGATCGGCACGTCCAATCCACCGCTATGTAAAATGTTCATTCAACCAAGCTCTGACATTTAACCCATAGTGAGGTGGTGCTCCGTCTTGTTGGTAGGTACCAAACATCTAACCGCTCATTCAATGGAATATCGTCCAAAAACTCAGAAATTCTCTGGTTCAAGAAATTCAAGTATCGAGGTGCAGTCAAATTATCTGGTAAAATTTTTAAATTCAATAGGTTGCCTCTAAATATGCCTGCCCAAACTGATATTCACGAGTTGCTTCTGCACCATTGCCACTACGTGAAGTGTAGATAGTCACTTTTTGTCCATATTAGATTGGAGTAAATTGAGCCATTTTTACAACAAAAAAAAGGCACGATAGACAATTATTCAATATTTTCAAAATGACACACGTCTTGAAATGCTAACAATCTCCACCTCTTACGATAGTAATAGCCACCTACTTCGAATTTTTGACGCAACAATTTCAGGGATTTGCTTTATAACGGTTTTTATTTATTTTCTCGAAAACGGTGCGTGGTACTAAAAAACTTGAAGAGGGCTATTTAGAGATGGAAGGGGAATTGAAAAATTAGATTTTATTTTTCTAAAGCAAGTGGCGTACCAATTTTTTTGCATCGAGGTGCTTGTACGCGCGCCTCCTCAAACTTAAATGCAGTTTTCAGACTACTTAAAATGGCGGTATAGACATGATTTTTATTAATTTACTCATAAACCGTGAGTCGTAAAAAAAATCTTAAGAGGGGTTATTTCTTCAGAGATGGATGAGGATTGAAAAATTTAATTTTATTTTTCGAGAAACCAGTGGCGTACCATTTTTTCTTCAAATAGTATGCGTCAACGTGCTGGTATGCACGCCACTGGCGGAAATAAAAAAAAAAAATTTATTGCAAGTGTGCGCCTTTCATAGCAGTCAAAACGTACCAAACTTCATTGAAATATCTCTTACCCTTTCGGAATAATCAAGACATATGCATTTTCAAATTCTAAGTTCATCACCCTGTAACTTTTTAACGAAGCTCGATAGATAACACAAATGTATGACAAGCCCCCCCTAAATTGACCAAAGAATATCAGATTTCATTTTCGTCCTCCCATTATGACTCACCCTGTATAATAACACTGTTTCACTTTTATTCAATAATTTTCGTTTCCTTCTTTTTGATTATCATCTCTCGTTGTTCACTTTCTTGCCATCAGATTTTACAGCATTTTTATAACTATTCTCAATCTTATTTACTCCTGGAATTGGTTACAGTTTCATGGCTTCTATGCAATAATTATTTGATTGCTTCCCGTTATTATTTTTTTATTTCTCTCCTCTATATTTTTTCAATCTTCACATTTGGATTTATTGCTGTTTTTGTGGCAACCAAAACAATTTCATCAACTTTTGTTTGTTTTTTAATTTGTCATTTTGACATGGTCTTGTTGTTTTTTCCCCCTCTTTACTTTATTATAGCGCTTCTTTCCAATAATCGGTCATCCTTCTTTTTTAGTTTTCATGAAGTTTTTTGGTTGTTGTTGCCATTCGTTTTTTTCTTGTTTTGAAGCTTTCTGAAGCTTTGGCCTCATTTTTGTTCAACGGTTTTTGTCAAATGTATTTACCGTTTCGCATTCAGAATTTTTTGTTTTTTTCTTCTTTTCGACGTTTTGCATCTTCTAGTTTATTCTTTGATTTTTCTATTATTTTCCTCCATATTATTTTTTCTTTCATTTGGACTTTTTACTACCTCTGAGTTTCTTATATAATAACACTGTTTCACTTTTTCCATTCTTTCAGTTCTCCTTTTACTCAATAATTTTCGTTTCCATCTTTTTGATTATCATCTCTCATTGTTCACTTTCTTGCCATCAGATTTTACAGCATTTTTATAACTATTCTCAATCTTATTTACTCCTGGAATTGGTTACAGTATCATGGCTTCTACGCAATGATTATTTGATTGCTTCCCGTTATTATTTTTTTATTTCTCTCCTCTATATTTTTTCAATCTTTTTTTTTTACCTTTGTTTGTCTTTTAATTTGTCATTTTGACATGGTTTTGTTGTTTTTTCCCCTCTTTAGTTTCTTACATTGCTTCTTTCCAATAATCGGTCATCCTTCTTTTTTAGTTTCTTTGTGTAAGAGGGCTTTAGTGCATCACCGTTTTATCAGTCTTGCTCACCTTCCCTTGGGATATGTGGGTTACAGCCTGTTAGAAGCACAAGGATATGCGCTCAATGTAATGTTTGAAAGCATTTTTAATGAATGATTTGACATAATTTTGTTACATATTAAGAAGGTTAGATGATGTTTTTTCATTTGAAAAATGTAGGTATTGAATATTGTTCAATGTTTGTTAGATTGTCCAGCATGAACCTATATTGTGATGTGTGTATCTCCTCTGTATACCAAGAGAGACTACGATCTCTCTTGGTATACAGTGCGAGTTTCTAAAATGGAACACATTCTGTAAAAAAAAACGTTTATTTTTTGGAAAAACGCTCGGACCCGTCGATTTATATTTTAGTTTGCCTTCTTTTTTGTAAAATAAACCATTATACAGGTTGTCCAAATTTGGAGATATGACGTCATCAATTGTTTTTTTAAACGACAACTGCTATTTTTTGTCAGCTATTTTCATAGTGTACATCATGTTATACATAGTAGCCAATTTTCAAATTTTTATAAAGTGCCAGTCGCAAGATAATTAACAAAACTTATTTTATTTCAATCATCAATTCATATTAGTCATTTACCTACTAAATTTACCCCAAGCTACCCTTTCATAGATTACCTTTGACTTTCTGGTAACGATAATTTCTACCAGCATTAGGTACGTTTCATTAATATCAAATGTAAAATTGACAGCGTTTTACTTTTCTTAAATATATTTGCTTAAATACTTGATAATAATAACTTAATAACTCGTTCAACGTAATGTCTTACTTAACTGAAAGTCACAAGGTTGAAATTTTAATGATGATTGGATACGGATATAGAACACGAACACAAAATGAGGTAGTAGTTCAATTATTTAGAGACAAGCATCGTGATTTGCCACTCTTATCTCGAAGTACTGTAGGTAAGATAGAAAAAAGGTTTCGGGAAAACGGACATGTAAGGAAAACATTAATTCATCGAACGAGTGCACTAAGGGAGGATGTCAAAGTTAATGTACTATTATCTGTTCAACAAAACCCTAATATTTCCACCAGGCAGCTAGCTAATGAACAGGAAATTAGCCAAACTTCAGCAGTAAAAATCTTCAAAGCCCAAAAGTTGCATCCTTACAAACAAAAAATTATCCAGGAATTGCCCGAAGATGATCCTGATAGAAGACTTCAGTTTTGCGAGCAAACGATGGATCTCCTGAACAGAAACATTGTGAACACAAACAACATTGTGTTCTCTGACGAATCGACGTTTACGCTAAATGGTGAGGTAAACGGACAAAATGTTCGTTATTGGGGAGACGAAAATCCCCGCTGGATGAGAGAAGGTCACAGTCAACGCCCAGAAAAAGTCAATGTTTGGGCAGGAATTGTCGATAATCGAGTTATAGGACCAATCTTTTTTGAAGAAAATCACAACGGAGCGAGATATTTAGAATTTTTGGAAGAGGAACTAATTCCAAATTTGGTTACTCTATTTCCTTGACCTATAGAAGAAGATGAGCTCAACAGAAATATCTGGTTTCAACAAGATGGTGCTCCTCCCCATTTTGACAGACCTGTCGACAATATCTGGATGAAGTATTTCCCGGCCGATGGATTGGTAGAAGAGGCCCCATTGAATGGCCACCCAGGTCACCAGACCTGACTCAATTGGATTTTTTTTTGTGGGGTTACTTAAAAAGCAAAGTTTACCAAACGAAACATGAAAATGTTAAGTAGTTGAAAGCACGAATAAGGCATGAGTGCAGACTAATTTTCCCCGAAGTAATTGCAAACGTGCAAAACGAGTTTCAGTTTAGGGTATTGTCAACTAGTGAATGGACATCATTTTGAGCATTTATTGTAGAATATTTATTAATATGAACTGATGTTTGAAATAAAATAAATTTTGTTAATTATCTTGAGACTGGCAGTTTATAAAAATTTGACAATTGGCAATTATGTATAACTTGAGGTACACTATGAAAATAGCTAACCCAAAACTGCAGTTGTCATTAAAAAAACAATCGATGACGTCATTTCTCCTGAATTTGGGACAACTTGTATAATAGTTTATTTTACAAAAAAGACGGCAATCTAACGCAATGTACACCTACACTATATACAACTGGAACCTCTGATGAACATATAGTGCCTATATGCAATTGAAACCAGGAGCCAGTCTTCTCTACCAATAGGGAAAACTGCGTCCAAAACTCAAAGGTAAAACAAAACCAAAGCCTAAGGTAAAAATAAAAACCCCGTGAAAAGGGTTAACCAGAATTACCGAAATGCACCAACTTTTCTCTCTTAAAAGTTACCTGATGTTTAGCGGGGTTAGCCTACCCAGACACTTGGTGTCTCAAATCCTTTAATCCCCGAAGGTTGGGGCTCCGTTACATCAAATCACCAAACGGAACTTCCCTGGATGCCTCTCCCAAATGAATCCCTGCTGGAGGGGCCGTGGAGCAACTACTAAAACTCACTCATTTGCAACCTCAAACGGCGGTAGTTTGGGATGAGGGCTGATTTGGACACGATGGCTTCTAGGCGACAGCAGTGATGACAGATTGGGCAATTTATCGCAAATTGGGCGATTTTAAGAAAAAAATTGGGGCAAGTTATGCAAACCGCAAATTGGGCGATTTTTTAAAACTATTACCATTAAAAGCAATGATGGCATTTTAATGTTCAAAGAAATATCTCCTTTTGCCTTTTTGCTTCTTAGTTTGCCAGCTTCGGCATGTGGCAGTGGAAAGAAGTTTCTCTATTATGAATGTAGTAAAAAGTAAATTGAGAAATAAGATGTTGTTAAAAATGCTAAACTCGATATTGATAATTAGATCATATTTCCATGTCAACGAGATCTGTTGCAAAACATTTTTACCAACAAAGTCTATGTTAAGTAAGTTTAATTCAAATATGTATAAATCTAATTCCCAATCAAATATTTCGAATGGTAACGAATTAGGAGAGAACGGTGAGGTTGAAGATCTAATTTTAGATGAAATTTAAAGTAGGTACTTAATTTTGTTCATGTTGACATGAACATTAAACATTTGGACGATTTAAATTCAGCGCCATGTTTGAGTGGAGGCCACGTTTACCCCTATATTTTGCATATTTGGGCGACTTCGTACTGGCGAGATTGCGATTTTAGTTTGAAACTTCTGGCAACACTGGGCGACAGTCGTGAAAAAAGAGAAATTTAGAATTTTTGACAATTCAAAAACCAGAAACCCAAAAATTCAACAAAACGAAAGCCAGTGTTGCAAATTTCACAAAAGAAGTCAGAAACATTCCGGACTTTTAAAGTTCAATAACGAAAAAATACACAATAGTTGGTAAAATTCGTGAAAAGGGGCGACAAGTCACGCAGAAAACAAGATAAGGCGAGACATCTCGAAAATCTCTATTCTTAAAGACTCAGATAGCAAATCAAAATTGACGTAAAGAAAAGTAACCGAAAACATGCACACTGTGGCAACACAGCAAGTGACCAATTCACGCCCGAGATCCGTCAACAACGAGATATTGACATTGCGACACAGTACTGCCATAGATCAGCTAAGTATATAAGTGCCATCTCTTGATATCTCAACAAGTCGGACTGCTGTCGAAATGCAGCTTAAAGTCGACATTCCATAACGTAAACATAACCAAGATAAATATTCCCTATTTGTACAACAACAAAACCCGGACAATCAGAAACAAAATAGTCAATTGCCAACAAGTCCTGGGAAATCAAGGCACACAATAACAGGAAGAACAGCCAACGACAGGCAGCATCACTACTCAAGGTATGTTTACAAGTTCAAAGTGGTCAAGGCAATTATGCTACAAATAGGTCAAATGAGTTGCTAAAATGCATCCTTTTCATTGCATAAAAGCCCAATGAAATGCTAATAGTCGCCTGAGGTAAACTCTCAAATCAATCGACAACTTAGCCAAACCTACTTGTGTCACCAAGGCCCAAAACTATCAATAGTTGCAGAAATACTCGATAAACATGAAATCTACCTTCTACATAGATGAGAAGATTTTCTCCTTCATCAAGAAACCACAGGGACAGCATTATTATCACACAAAGGAGGGTTCACAACATGGGCAAATTTGAGGACTGGACGGACAGTCTTCAAAGAAGTAATTTCTTTCAGCAAAAGTGCGGGTAATCCTTTAATTTCAAGAATGAAGACAATTCTAATTCCCCATAGCCAGTGAGTGTCTTGTTATTTAAATATACAGTATGTTATAAATAAAACTATGACAGCCAACTGTAAGAAAAGCCTAAATGTATAAATGTATTGTAGTTTATCTCATCAAGACCATGCTCTCATAGGTTTTCGGAGGAGGAGTGAGTGCTCTCATAGGTTTTCGGAGGAGGAGGAGGGAATGCTCCCACAAATACCCTACTTTCTTCTTAGCAAATACTTAACTAAAGTCTAGTTTGATTTGGCAACAAGTGACAGGGAAGCATGACATTTCCTTGTTCTTGGAAATTTTTGTCCTTCATTTGACATATGACGTTTGTCATTTGTCATAAGGTTTGATAATTTATTATTTTAGTTATTTGTAATTATTTTATATTAGCTCGAAAGCAAATTAAACGCGTGAAAGTTTAAAGAAAGAAAACGAGCTCCAAACTTTTCAATAAAAGAAAAATTTGTTTAAAGTATTGTAAGTAATTTTAAACACATTATCGAAAATAATCAAACTAACGCTACCACATGGCCAGAAGAGGATTTGGCTTGAATAAAGGTAGCAGCTAGTTTTAATTCTCAGACACTTGCACACAAAGAACATGTAAGAACCAAAGAGCAATTAAAAAAATATTACATAAACATAAAACAAGAAATAAGAAAAGAAATTGCTGAAGAAAGACGAGACATGAGTAAAACAATGGAGGCCCATTTCAGGCCAAAAGTAATCCTTTAAAGAAAGTTACTTTAGAATTAATGAACAAAAAAAACCGTTTTTGGTCTCCACAATAATTTTTATGGCGATAATATTTCTATCGTGACTATAGAACCAGATAATAAACCAACAGAAACAGAGGATATAGTAAATACAGGCCAGGTATCTGCAGAATCAGATAATACAGGACATGTTAATATGTTTAACTATGAAGATGAACATGCGTATAGCCAAAAAGAAAGTCCATTATTATCAAATCCAATGTCACAAGATAACCATGAATATATGGAGACCAGTACAGTGCAGGTGAGCTTACTTCAAAATTTGTAATAATTATTATATTTAATAATTAATGAATGAATGTTTTAGAAACGATCTAAGAATTTTTTGGGGCATGTCAGTGAACCAAAAACTCCTAGCTTAAAGCACACCTGGACAAAAAGAAGAAGACCAGTAGCAGCTAGTTTGCAGTTATCGGAATTTTTAGAAACAAACAAAGTTAAGCGCCAATTTAATAAAGAAAAATTAATGCTCGAAATTGAAATTAACAGAGTTAAGAGAGAAAGCACAGTTATAATAAGACAAAATAAAATTAGTCCTGAATTTAGTCTTAAAATGTTTGTATTATTTTTAATATGCGTGTAATAAAGAAGTTCCCATTTACCGAATTTTTTTTTCAAGTGTTATGCTGAGTTCTTAGTAGTTAACTTTAATTGATTGAGAGGAATCCAGGAATAAAAACTCATGTTTTTATTTGAAATAATTTTTTAATTAAGTATATCAAGTATTCATCAATGAATATAAAATAATTGTCAATTAAATCCCTCCGAATTTGATTTCCTTGTAGCACAATGTGATTATTGTGGTGAGGAATAATTGGAACTTGATCTTCTTGCATTACATGTTGAAAACGTTCTACATCATCTCGATCAGATGGTTCATCCTCATTGTTTGCTCTGCATATATTATAAAGAACTCCTGTAGCAATTATAACTGCCAAGACAGTGTCTAGCTTTAGACGAAACCCATATGCTAGAACTGTAAATCTCCGCTTCCAGATACCAAACATTCTTTCAATTATATTTCTTGTTCGTATTTGGAACTCATTGTACTGCTGCTCCTCCCGACTGGCAGGTTCCTGTAATGGTGTTAATAAATATGGTCTGACATTGTATCCACCATCACCTGCAAGACAGAGTAGATTTCTGAATTCTGTTATTAGAAGAAAACATATCTACTTACCTAATAATATTGAAGTTTGGAAATAAGTTATTTTCAAAGTCATTTCATACTCTACTGTTATTAAAAATGGTCGTCATGCGTTGATCCAGGTCAACGAACTACGAGATTGATGAATTATATCCTAAGATCCTGTGATACTTGGCACCCTCTAATATCCAGGCTTTATTTTGGAGTATTATTTATCATTCAGACGCTACGCCATTCAGACGGGTGTTAAGTGCAAATACCGCAACGCGGAATCAACTCCGTTTCCTCCCGAATCACTTTATATTCTTAGCCCTTTGGTACCCATTTTCAAAAGCATGTGAGTCTCAAAACCAAGCAATGGACTATACGGATTCGTCAGCCCTACTTTACCGGAAAATCTCGGCCCCGTTGCAGCCTCTAATCTATTAATAAACGATAATGCGAGTTCTTTCGAACTTTTTCTTCTTGGAATTCCACAAATTATAGTTTTCATAAATGAAATAATGCAATCTGCAGTTGAGAACGCAAGTCAACTGTTTCTACACCCTGCCCAAAGAGTTATTAATGGGAGGGCAAGCCAATTCAGTTTTTCAGCAAGTGGTTGAGGAATTATTATAAGCGCAAGCTCCAGAAACTTTCCAACATGTTTATTGTATTTTGATGAATATTTTGGCAATAGATAACAGGATATGGCAAGAAACTGCACCAGATCCTTCCACGTTTGCAGCTTAGGAAATTTCGCTTCAATCTGGAGGATTGTAAGTTATATACTCCAGAAGCCAAATATCTGGAAATTGTCGTCAACAACGTCTTTTTGCTCTCCGGCGCAGATTCAGGGAGTTAATAACTTTTCAAGCTCGATCCAACGGTAACTAGATGACAAAGTGAATGAGATCTACGAGATGTTTATTAGAAAACGTTATCTTGAAGGCTATCAATTTTTGACAGAAAAGGAGGACATAATCAAAGTAAATGGATTTTTGTTCTTTCATCCTCTTCTTTGGACATTTCACAACCAACTAGGTAACGTTTTTAAATGAATACCCTCTATTTCAAGACATTCCAAATTTGAAAACTACTTGTTGTTCGTTTATTATCAAGAATTTTGGCAATCGTAAAAACGTTTTGAGGGTACATTTAACGCAAAATTTACATTATTGAAGGTTAGGAATTATTTTGCTGCTTTGTATTCCATTAGGTATCAAAAGATTTCTTTAGCAATATACGTGTGTCCAAGATAATGATTATCGGAAAGGACATACCATTTCCAAAAATATGTACCAGTAAGTGCAATAGTTTGATATAATACGGCTGCATATTTTGTGATAGTTTTTAGATAAACAAAGAAAAACTAAATTTATATCCAGGACATAAACAGCAACGTTACAAAAAGTTTAAAAGAAAAAATTAAATTATTTGGTTATTGGCAAAGTCGTTGCAAAATGCGATATGATTGCATGTTCTGAGGACATTCCTCGGATATCGATATCCAACAATCAATATCCATTGCACATAATTTGTACCCGAAATTGTAACTTTGCTATGTGTGTTCTGTTTCTCACCTGTCTCTAGAAGAAGAGAACGAGAGAAAGTTTTTAGAATATTTACTTTTACTCAGCTAATTACCTATTTATTCTAATTACAGCTAATTGATCTTAAATAGCAAGAATTTGCTGCAACAGGCTTTCTAAACTGACCACTTTCTTTACTTTGAAAAAAATTAAAAACTATAAATAAGACTCTAGTTTTTTTTTCAACCCCTCAGACGATGAAGCATTCTATAAAGTGTGCACTAAAACATCCCTTAATCCTCCCTAAATAGAACCGTAGATGTTTAGTTTTGGAACGCGGACACTACAAGTGTTCAGGACGAACTGAATTGCGAAAACACTAGAATCTTATTTATAGTTTTTAATTTTTTTCTACCCCTCACACGGTGAAGCATTCTATGGAGTGTATACGGAAACATCCCTTAATCCTCCCCAAATGGAACTGTGGATGTTTAGTTTTGGAACGAGGACACTAAAAGTGTCCAAGACGCCCTGAATTGCGATAACACTACAATCTTATTTATAGTTTTAAATTTTTTTCAACCCCGCAGACAGTGAAGCATTCTACAGGGTGTATACTAAAATATCCCTTACTCCTCCCCAAATGGAACTGTGGATGTCTAGCATTGGAACGAAAACACTAAAGGTGTTCAGGACGCCCTGAATTGCGAGAACACTAGAATCTTATTTATAGTTATTAATTTTTTTCAACCCCTCAGACGGTGAAGCATTCTATGGGGTGTATACTAAAACATCCCTTACTCCTCCCCAAATGGAACAGTGGATGTTTAGTATTGGAACGCGGACACTAAAGGTGTTCAGGACGCCCCGAATTGCGAGAACACTAGAATCTTATTTATAGTTTTTAATTATTTTCAACCCCTCAGACGGTGAAGCATTCTATGGGGTGTATACTAAAACATCCCTTACTCCTCCCCAAATGGAACTGTGGATGTTTAGTTTTGGAACGCGGACACTAAAGGTGTTCAGGACGCCCTGAATTGCGATAACACTAGAATCTTATTTATAGTTTTTAATTTTTTTCAACCCCTCAGACGGCAAGCCTTCCATGGGGTGTATATTGAAACATCCCTTAATCCTCCCTAAATGGAATTGTGGATGTTTAGTTTTGGAACGAAGACACTAAAAGTGTCCAGGACGCCCTGAATTGCGATAAGACTAAAATCTTATTTATAGTTTTTAATTTTTTTCAACCCCGCAGACGGTGAAGCATTCTATGGGGTGTATACTAAAACATCCCTTACTCCTCCCCAAATGGAACTTGAATGGATGTTTGCGAACTTGAATTGCGAAAACACTAGAATCTTATTTATAGTTTTTAATTTTTTTCTACCCTTCACACGGTGAAGCATTCTATGGAGTGTATACGGAAACATCCCTTAATCCTCCCCAAATGGAACTGTGGATGTTTAGTTTTGGAACGAGGACACTAAAAGTGTCCAAGACGCCCTGAATTGCGATAACACTAAAATCTTATTTATAGTTTTAAATTTTTTTCAACCCCGCAGACGGTGAAGCATTCCACAGGGTGTATACTAAAATATCCCTTACTCCTCCCCAAATGGAACTGTGGATGTCTAGCATTGGAACGCGGACACTAAAGGTGTTCAGGACGCCCTGAATTGCGAGAACACTAGAATCTTATTTATAGTTTTTAATTTTTTTCAACCCCTCAGACGGTGAAGCATTCTATGGGGTGTATACTAAAACATCCCTTACTCCTCCCCAAATGGAACTGTGGATGTTTAGTATTGGAACGCGGACACTAAAGGTGTTCAAGACGCCCCGAATTGCGATAACACTAGAATCTTATTTATAGTTTTTAATTATTTTCAACCCCTCAGACGGTGAAGCATTCTATGGGGTGTATACTAAAACATCCCTTACTCCTCCCCAAATGGAACTGTGGATGTTTAGTTTTAGAACGCGGACACTAAAGGTGTTCAGGACGCCCTGAATTGCGATAACACTAGAATCTTATTTATAGTTTTTAATTTTTTTCAACCCCTCAGACGGCAAGCCTTCCATGGGGTGTATATTGAAACATCCCTTAATCCTCCCTAAATGGAATTGTGGATGTTTAGTTTTGGAACGAAGACACTAAAAGTGTCCAGGACGCCCTGAATTGCGATAACACTAAAATCTTATTTATAGTTTTTAATTTTTTTCAACCCCGCACACTGTGAAGCATTCTATGGGGTGTATACTAAAACATCCCTTACTCCTCCCCAAATGGAACTGTGGATGTTTAGTATTGGAACGCGGACACTAAAGGTGTTCAGGACGCCCCGAATTGCGAGAACACTAAAAACTTATTTATAGTTTTTAATTTTTTTCAACCCCGCAGACGGTGAAGCGTTCTATGCGTGTATACTAAAACATCCCTTACTCCTCCCCAATTGGAACTGTGGATGTTTAGTATTGGAATGCGGACAATAAAAGTGTCCAGGACGCCCTGAATTGCGAAAACACTAGAATCTTATTTATAGTTTTTAATTTTTTTCTACCCCTCACACGGTGAAGCATTCTATAGAGTGTATACGGAAACAACCCTTAATCCTCCCCAAATGGAACTGTGGATGTTTAGTTTTGGAACGAGGACACTAAAAGTGTCCAAGACGCCCTCAATTGCGATAACACTAAAATCTTATTTATAGTTTTAAATTTTTTTCAACCCCGCAGACGGTGAAGCATTCTACAGGGTGTATACTGAAATATCCCTTACTCCTCCCCAAATGGAACTGTGGATGTCTAGCATTGTAACGCGGACACTAAAGGTGTTCAGGACGCCCTGAATTGCGAGAACACTAGAATCTTATTTATAGTTTTTAATTTTTTTCAACCCCTCAGACGGTGAAGCATTCAATGGGGTGTATACTAAAACATCCCTTACTCCTCCCCAAATGGAACTGTGAATGTTCAGTTTTGGAACGAGGACACTAAAAGTGTCCAGGACGCCCTGAATTGCGATAACACTAGAATCTTATTTATAGTTTTTAATTATTTTCAACCCCTCAGTCGGTGAAGCATTCTATGGGGTGTATACTAAAACATCCCTTACTCCTCCCCAAATGGAACTGTGAATGTTCAGTTTTGGAACGAGGACACTAAAAGTGTCCAGGACGCCCTGAATTGCGATAACACCAAAATCTTATTTATAGTTTTTAATTTTTTTCAACCCCGCAGACGGTGAAGCATTCTATGGGGTGTATACTAAAAGATCCCTTACTCCTCCCCAAATGGAACTGTGGATGTTTAGTATTGGAACGCGGACACTAAAGGTGTTCAGGACGCCCCGAATTGCGAGAACACTAGAATCTTATTTATAGTTTTTTCAACCCCTCAGACGGTGAAACCTTCAACGGGGTGTATACCAACTCAATCTTCCCCAAATGGAACTATAGATGTTTAGTTTTGGAACGAGGACACTTAAAGTGTCCAGGACGCCCTGAATTGCGATAACACTAAAATCTTATTTATAGTTTTTAATTTTTTTCAACCCCGCAGACGGTGAAGCGTTCTATGCGTGTATACTAAAACATCCCTTACTCATCCCCAAATGGAACTGTAGATGTTTAGTTTTGGAGCGCGGACACTAAAAGTGTCCAGGACGCCCTGAATTGCGATAACACTAAAATCTTATTAATAGTTTTTAATTTTTTTCAACCCCGCAGACGGTGAAACATTCTATGGGGTGTATACTAAAACATCCCTTACTCCTCCCCAAATGGAACTGTGAATGTTCAGTTTTGGAACGAGGACACTAAAGGTGTTCAGGACGCCCCGAATTGCGAGAACACTAGAATCTTATTTATAGTTTTTAATTTTTTTCAACCCCTCAGACGGTGAAACCTTCAACGGGGTGTATACTAACTCAATCTTCCCCAAATGGAACTATAGATGTTTAGTTTTGGAACGAGGACACTTAGAGTGTCCAGGACGCCCTGAATTGCGATAACACTAAAATCTTATTTATAGTTTTTAATTTTTTTCAACCCCGCAGACGGTGAAGCGTTCTATGCGTGTATACTAAAACATCCCTTACTCCCCCCCAAATGGAACTGTGGATGTTTAGCATTGGAACGCGGACACTAAAGGTGTTCAGGACGCCCTGAATTGCGATAACACTAGAATCTTATTTATAGTTTTTAATTTTTTTCAACCCCTCAGACGGTGAAGCATTCAATGGGGTGTATACTAACTCAATCTTCCCCAAATTGAACTATATATGTTTAGTTTTGGAACGAGGACACTAAAAGTGTCCAGGACGCCCTGAATTGCGATAACACTAAAATCTTATTAATAGTTTTTAATTTTTTTCAACCCCGCAGACGGTGAAGCATTCTATGGGGTGTATACTAAAACATCCCTTACTCCTCCCCAAATGGAACTGTGAATGTTCAGTTTTGGAACGAGGACACTAAAGGTGTTCAGGACGCCCCGAATTGCGAGAACACTAGAATCTTATTTATAGTTTTTAATTTTTTTCAACCCCGCAGACGGTGAAGCATTCTATGGGGTGTATACTAACTCAATCTTCCCCAAATTGAACTATATATGTTTAGTTTTGGAACGAGGGCACTAAAAGTGTCCAGGACGCCCTGAATTGCGATAACACTAGAATCTTATTTATAGTTTTTAATTTTTTTCAACCCCTCAGACGGTGAAACCTTCAACGGGGTGTATACTAACTCAATCTTCCCCAAATGGAACTATAGATGTTTAGTTTTGGAACGAGGACACTTAAAGTGTCCAGGACGCCCTGAATTGCGATAACACTAAAATCTTATTTATAGTTTTTAATTTTTTTCAACCCCGCAGACGGTGAAGCGTTCTATGCGTGTATACTAAAACATCCCTTACTCCTCCCCAATTGGAACTGTGGATGTTTAGTATTGGAACGCGGACACTAAAGGTGTTCAGGACGCCCTGAATTGCGAGAACACTAGACTCTTATTTATAGTTTTTAATTTTTTTCAACCCCGCAGACGGTGAAGCGTTCTATGCGTGTATACTAAAACATCCCTTACTCCTCCCCAAATGGAACTGTGGATGTTTAGCATTGGAACGCGGACACTAAAGGTGTTCAGGACGCCCTGAATTGCGATAACACTAGAATCTTATTTATAGTTTTTAATTTTTTTCAACCCCTCAGACGGTGAAGCATTCAATGGGGTGTATACTAACTCAATCTTCCCCAAATTGAACTATATATGTTTAGTTTTGGAACGAGGACACTAAAAGTGTCCAGGACGCCCTGAATTGCGATAACACTAAAATCTTATTAATAGTTTTTAATTTTTTTCAACCCCGCAGACGGTGAAGCATTCTATGGGGTGTATACTAAAACATCCCTTACTCCTCCCCAAATGGAACTGTGAATGTTCAGTTTTGGAACGAGGACACTAAAGGTGTTCAGGACGCCCCGAATTGCGAGAACACTAGAATCTTATTTATAGTTTTTAATTTTTTTCAACCCCTCAGACGGTGAAACCTTCAACGGGGTGTATACTAACTCAATCTTCCCCAAATGGAACTATAGATGTTTAGTTTTGACGAGGACACTTAAAGTGTCCAGGACGCCCTGAATTGCGATAACACTAAAATCTTATTTATAGTTTTTAATTTTTTTCAACCCCGCAGACGGTGAAGCGTTCTATGCGTGTATACTAAAACATCCCTTACTCCTCCCCAAATGGAACTGTGGATGTTTAGCATTGGAACGCGGACACTAAAGGTGTTCAGGACGCCCTGAATTGCGATAACACTAGAATCTTATTTATAGTTTTTAATTTTTTTCAACCCCTCAGACGGTGAAGCATTCAATGGGGTGTATGCTAACTCAATCTTCCCCAAATGGAACTATATATGTTTAGTTTTGGAACGAGGACACTAAAAGTGTCCAGGACGCCCTGAATTGCGATAACACTAGAATCTTATTTATAGTTTTTAATTATTTTCAACCCCTCAGACGGTGAAGCATTCAATGGGGTGTATACTAAAACATCCCTCACTTTTCCCCAAATGGAACTATAGATGTTTAGCTTTGGAGCGCGGACACTAAAAGTGTCCAGGACGCCTTGAATGGCGATAACACTAGAATCTTATTTATGGTTTTTAATTATTTTCAACCCCTCAGACGGTGAAGCATTCTATGGGGTGTATACTAAAACATCCCTTACTCATCCCAAAATGGATCTGTATATGTTTAGTTTTGGAGCGCGGACACTAAAAGTGTCCAGGACGCCCTGAATTGCGATAACACTAGAATCTTATTTATAGTTTTTAATTTTTTTCAACCCCGCAGACGGTGAAGCGTTCTATGCGTGTATACTAAAACATCCCTTACTCCTCCCCAAATGGAACTGTGGATGTTTAGCATTGGAACGCGGACACTAAAGGTGTTCAGGACGCCCTGAATTGCGGTAACACTAGAATCTTATTTATAGTTTTTAATTTTTTTTAACCCCTCATACGGTGAAGCATTCTATGGAGTGTATACTGAAACATCCCTTAATCCTCCCCAAATGGAACTGTGGATATTTAGTTTTGGAACGAGGACACTAAAAGTGTCCAGGACGCCCTGAATTGCGATAACACTAAAGTCTTATTTATAGTTTTTAATTTTTTGCAAATTGCTTTGAGCAGAATTTGCACTTTTTCTCGGAATTGTTATTACTTGGTTGAACGACAAAATATCTTTTATTATTGCTCAAATTTCCCAGGCCTTCCCATTATTACTATATCATACACGTTTACTTCACTACTAGTAGTAATGACAAAATAACAGTTTTTTTTTTCATAAAAAAATGAAAACAAATGGACGAAAATTAAAAAATGAAGTCAGTTATATGTCATTCAAGTCATATGTCATTCTCCTACAGCGTTGTCTACTCTTCACAGTTTTGCCAGTAATTTGTATAAAATGAAGAGGTTAAATACATATCGTATTAAACGGTATAATACAATGTATAATACCTTTGTAATATACACTTTCACAAATCGTGTACCCGTCAAACACGTTTCTGGGGACCACTGAGCTTGTCGCGAAGAGTTCACGTCCGCCGCTATTTTATTTCAGATTCTGGAGAAAACTAAAAATTGTCTTTTTTATTTATTTTTTTTTCTTCTTTAAATACTATTCAATTAGTTTTTTTTTGGCGTTTAGCAGGTTTTGTCGTAAACGATAAAACCTTGCTGGCATTCCCAAAAAATATTAAATTTTATATTATTTAAATTAGCGACCTAAGGGACAATAGATCCTTTCCAAGAGTTGGGTCCCCCTTGCAGCGTGGTAAAAGAGATTTGGCGCAAGAAGATACGTTGGACTTAGAACATTCACGTAGTCGAATCTCCTCCGCAGACACGGCGGCAACACGGCAGCAGCCGCGAACACAGCCGCCCCCACGCAACCACCGATTAAACGGATTACGGATTATCATTAGCGGGGGGGGACACTGCGCGACAAAACACTCAAGTGTCACTTCTAAAAGTGTCACTTAAGTGGCTCTTTTCTAGTTGACTATAAATACGGCCACTGATGTGCATCGGTCCTAAAGCCAGAAATGACAGAATGACACATGTCAAAGACATCATTCTCATCAGCTGTTTCATTCATTATATTTTTGTTGTGGTTGTTTAAAAACAATTGATGGAATAATACTTCAGTAATGTTCTGACTTATACACCAACAATTTTTATAAAATAAGAAATATGTAGTATTTCCATTCCAGATTCTGTGCTGCAACACTTGCAAGAACCGCAAGGGTATTCCACATGTGTTTCCAGATGAGCTAGCAGCTGTATTGAATTGGTAAACTCAAATAAATGTTGCAATGAGAATATTTTCAACAACTTGATACAAGATACAAGCATTCAAAGACTGAAGGCACATCAAAGTGGGAGATGAAAATTCATTTTAGATCGGATGTTCAAACTCCTTTCTTTTATTAAAATAAGTATAAATGTAAGAAAAGAATAATAAAGAGCTGAAATGAGAAAGATCATATAGCATGATTTATAGTGGTATTCCAAGCAAATTGGTATTACAATTTTAAACATGAGATAAACTAAAATCTCTCTGTTGTTACCAATCAAGTTAATCCGATAACTTTATGAAAAATCGAAAACATCGAATACCTCCAAAAGCCTTGCATAAGTATCAGTTTACTGTTTAGTTGAGTAGCTGAATCTGACAGTCAGTATATATTATTGACTGAGTTATTGGACTCCTGAAAGTTGTAAGTTGGGACTAAATATTCAATGCAAGAAGTAATGCAAAGTGTCATTCATTTTATAACAGGTAAGTAGTATATTAATTAATGTGACACAGTAGAACAGTAGGTAGTTCGATTTTCATTAGTTATTATTTCAAGCAGCTTGATGGATGCGCAAACTCTAATAGGATATGGCAGTTAGATCCTGAGTTGAATGTACCTATGGGTGGTTGGTATTAATACATGACCCACCTACCAAGGACGGTTTAACACTGTTTTCGAGTTCTAATTGAGAAAACAAAGGATGGGAATACTCTCAAAGCTTTGCGCCAATGGTGATGGCATTGGAGCACAGTGGACTTGCCATTACCACTGACTCCATTAAAGCAAAATTGTTAGACTTCCAGGTAGATGGCACTAGTGTTTCTAGCCATGTGGCGTTGACAAGTGGTGCGTTTATAGGGAAATCAGTCAACGTCAACAGTGTCAACCAGCAGAAACGTCAGAATCGGAGCGGAACCGGCGGATCCCGACAGAATGTAAACAACAACAAAGAAATTATTTATTTTAAGTGTAATAAGCGTGATCATTTCATGTCGAAGTGTCCCCAAAATCACAACAAAAACAATGAAAACCAAGTACCTAAAGGTAAAAGTGCATTTAACGTCGCGTTTCTGAATTCCAAGTTCAGTAGCAAAGACTGGTACGTGGATTCCGGTGCAAGTGTTCATTTAACGTGTCGACGTGAATGGTTATTAAATCAAAGACAACCACGGATCAATGAAATCATGATAGCTGACAATAAGAAAATTGCAGTTCACAGTACCTAGTGGAAATATTGACATTGTAACTGAGGTTAGTGGTAAAAGTTTTGAAGTGGAAATTCAAGATGTACCTTCATTGTGCCTTCATTAGCGACCAACCTACTTTCGGTTAGTGAGCTGGTAAGGAAAGGTAACCTTGTTCACTTTAGCAAGGATGTCTGCAGAATTTTCAATGCCAGAAACATTTTGGTGGCTGAGGCTTTCTTGTCTGATGGTGTGTACAAGATTAACATGACAGAAACGGCTTTGTTTGTAGGTCAAGCAGCTATAGCTTCAGGTGAAACTTGGCACAGAAGATTAGGCCACATCAACTCAAGTTTTTTGAACAAAATGAGGAATGGCTTAGTGCAGGGAGTTAACTACACTGGTGATTTGACCATGAAGTTGCAAAATTGCCAGGTTTGTTGTGAAGGCAAGCAGCACCGTAAATGCTTTAAATTATCCAACAATAGAGCATCTGGATTGCTGGATATAGTGCACAGTGATGTAGTAGAAGTACCCATGGAGACCATATCCCTAGGAGGTTCAAGGTACTATGTAGAATTCCAAGATGATTTTAGTCGCATGTCCTTTGTGTATTTTATGAGAACCAAGGATGAACTTTTTGAGCATTTCAAGTCCTTTCAAAGCTTAGTTGAAAAGCAGACAGGCAGAAAAATCAAAGTTTTGCGATCAGATAATGGTGGAGAATACACTGGAGCTGTTTTTCAAAATTACCTTAAGGAACAGGGCATAATTCACCAGAAGACCAACATGTACACTCCTGAACAAAATGGGTGTGCAGAACGTTTAAATAGATCACTGGTGGAGAAAGGCAGGTGTTTGTTATATGAAGCAGGTTTGGAAAAACGCTTTTGGGCTGAGGCCATCAACACAGCCTGTTACTTCAGAAATAGATCTGCAGTGTCCAACAAGGACAAGACACCTTATGAGATTTTCTTTGGGAAAAAGCCTGATTTAAGCCATGTTAGAATTTTTGGCAGTATAGCCATGACCCATGTTCCCAAGGAAAGACGTAAGAAATGGGACAAGAAGTCTGAGAAGTTAATTCTCATGGGTTTTTCTGAGACAACCAAGGGCTATAGGCTTTATAACCCAGACACAAATGAAATATCCACTAGCAGAGATGCATATATCATCGAAAGGAACCCTCAGGACCTAGACAGCACTCGTTTCTACTTAGAACCATCATCTAAACAAGTAGTTGAAGGCGAACAGCCGCAATCCCCAATACCAGAAGGCAAACCAGACTCTGATTCTGAGGAAGAGCTGACATTAACTTTTTCAGAGGAGGAATCACCTGATGACTCACTAGGTGACTCTGAGTACATCCCTGATGTGCAAGTTGATGATGTCAATCCTCCAGAACTCAGAAGGTCACATCGAGAAAAGAAGCCAATGTTATTTAATGACTATGTGACCTATTATGCAGCGCATGATCTAGAGAAGCGAGGGGAAGTTGCAGTTTCAGTGGGAGATCCAGTTACTATGGAAGAGGCTCTTTCTGGACCAGAACGGGATAAATGGATTAGTGCTATGCAGAATGAAATGCAGAACTTCAATGACAATCAAGCATGGGACATTAGTGCAGTTAAGTGCAAGTGGGTCTTTCAAAAGAAGGTAAATAGTGTGGGCAGTGTTATCTATATGGCTAGATTAGTCGCCAAAGGCTTTAGCCAGAGAAAAGGCATTGATTTTGATGAAACTTTTTCCCCAGTAGTCAAGCATTCAACATTAAGATTGCTTATGGCATTGTCAGTTCAGCTTAAATTAAATATTTATCACTTAGATGTGGTGACTGCTTTTCTAAATGGAAAACTCGAGGAAGATGTATTTATGGAATTGACTGAATGTTTTGATAGCATAAGTAGCAAAAATCATAGTGCAAATGGAAAGGTATTAAAGCTCAATAGGGCTATATATGGTTTGAAACAATCATCACGGGTCAGGTATAAAGAAGTTGAAGTTGTTCTGACAGAATTAAATTACAAAAGGAGCGCTCATGAGCCTTGTGTTTTTATTAAACGTGATGGTGGTTTCTTGACTGTGATTGCACTATATGTTGATGTTTTTTAATACAACAAATGAATCGTCTTATCGGCTTTATACGTATTTGGGCAAAAATGCGTCGCGTCTCGAACTGCCAATTAAGCCCCGTCTTTCGTCGTCTACTCGTCGTTGTAATCTGCTTTTTTTATAAACCGAAAAGCTTAAACATTGCTTAAACTTGAATACTCTATTCTCCGAATATAAGAACTCGATAGAAACAAGGCGTTATGCTGACACTCGAGCTGCTAAAACAAAAAGCTCTTTCAAAGTTCATAACCGGAGCGGCATTCTCTTTTGTCCAATAATGCGATACCTATAATGATTTAATAGTTTCTACGGATAAGAAAAAATAACATTGAAACCTTGCAGTTCCGAGGACCGAAAATATGGATTCCCACATTCCGCCATCCGACTACGTATCCGACCCGGATTCGTCATCACTCGACAACCATGGTTTCATAAACTCTGAGCACGTCGGCGTTTTGTTCGGTCCTTCATGAAATCCTATCTTCACGACATCATACCGTTCATGGTTTTTAACATTAACCACTTCATATGGTCCCAAGAATCCTTTTTAGCAGTGGGAACCTTTGAACCGAGGGCTTTGAATTGAATATCGAAGTTATCTCCTTGCTTTGAACTGAACTTTCGCCGGAAGTGACGCCTCGGTGACGTCATGACGTATTACGTCAAATTATTGCAAAACATTTATCACTGTTATTATGCAGTGAGAAGTACTATCTCCTAGCTAAAGCGCTAGGGCTCCTAGTCTTTAGCTGACTTAGCTCCAAGTTTCTAAAACTTAACTTCTAACCTAACTAAATCGTACGAAGGCGTAGAGGGGCCAACAAGATTTTTTTCTTAAATTCCGAGTTTAATGTCGGAATTTAGTTAAATTCCGAGTTCAAAGTCGGAATTTAGTTAAATTCCGAGTTTAAAGTCGGAATTTAGTTAAATTCCGAGTTTAAAGTCGGAATTTAGTTAAATTCCGAGTTTAAAGTCGGAATTTAGTTAAATTCCGAGTTTAAAGTCGGAATTTAGTTAAATTCCGAGTTCAAAGTCGGAATTTAGCTAAATTCCGAGTTTAAAGTCGGAATTTAGTTAAATTCCGAGTTTAAAGTCGGAATTTAGTTACATATGATTCACAAATCAGTGGCGTAGACGCAAGAACAATATTGTACAAGAACGGCAAAAAAATGTTTAAAAGACGGATCAATATTTTGTTAACTACGACTTCATGGTGGGTGTCCTAACTTTAAGACTCCTCTAGTGATTATATTTAAGAGCTGTGATCGATATCTCGGGACGTTCTTTGCGGTTTTTTGTTTTTTTTTTGTCGACAAGAAGAGTTACGGGACGTTTACAAAAAGTTTTGCACCTTTCTATAAATTACAGTGTTTTGCGGGAATACCTGCGCCAATAAAACTAATAGACTTTAAAAGTTCATTGATTTGAAAATTGTTGGCGAATATTGATAGTTAATAATGACAAACAAATAAAAGTGTAGAGATAATAAAATAAAAAAGTAAACTGCTAACAAAAAAGATCGATACGACCTAATTTTTGGCAATTTTCAAGGCGTTTTATCTCAGAAATCATTTACGATAAATTCATAGTTTAAAAAGGCTCTGAAAGAACTTTTCTTCTAGAACTAACTATCTGAACCAATCTTTAACTAAACCAGTTTTATCATTGTACGGCGCAAAAATGTAAAATTTGAACTGATTGCATTATTTGATATCTACGGTAAATCTTAACTTTTCAACTTTGTCATGTCATTTTATAGGCTTGGTAGATATCTTGGGACATGTTCGGCGGTTTTTGTTTTTTTGCTCGAGATAAAGTTACAGGGTATTTTCAAAAAGTTTGAAGTATTTTTATTTTTTGCTCGGTATAGCAGTGTAGGTCACCCGATTTTAATGATATAAACTAAATTTAAAAGCTCATTGAGTACAAAATTAGTGACGTAGAACTCTAGTTCATAAAGATTGCTTCGGATGTTTTCGCAAAACTTTAATATTACTTCTGTGACATCATCACTGTTAATGATTTCCCAGCTCATTTGCTGTAATTTCAAAAATGTACTATTAACTTAAGTGAAGTGTTATTTAATAGGTTTGCTAAATATCGGAACGGTTTTGGGGATGTTTGTTTTGTGGTTTCAAATAAGATACGAGTGCAATTCAAAAATTTAATGAGGTAAACTAAATCTACGAATTTATGTACTTAATAATGTGTGGGCCCACCGAAAACTCGCATTACCTCAGCCGCCCTTCTTGGCATGGTCTCCACCAAATTTCTGATAAACTCCTGGGGAATGGCTTCCCATTCCTCCCTAAGTGCCACTACGAATTCATCCAAGTTTTGCAATTCTTGCTCTCTTTCTTTCAGTTTTAGTTTCATTCTGCTCATCACTTTATAACATTCATATCGGGCGACCTAGCAGGCCAATTCATGCCCTCGATGCTATTCTCTCTCAGAACTTCATTAACAATTTGAGCCCGGTGTGACCATGCATTATCGTCAACTAAGATAAAACCATCTCCAAAGTTCTGAGCGAAGGGAATAACAATTTCATTCATACACAAATATCGATATCTAACTGCGTTCAGGTTAGTTCAGGTTAAAATTAAAACCAATCAAAACCACTAAGTCAGTCTTTCCATTTCCCATTACGCCTCCCCATACGCTGACACTTTCACCCCCAAATGGCACTCTGGGTTCTATATCTTCTTGCAGGTTTCGTTCATTCTGGCCTCTCAACACTAAAATACGTCCATTTAATGCATACAACAAAAATCTACATTCATCTGTAAAAATGCAATTATTGTTCCACTCTGCCATTCCCCAGTGCAAATGTTCTTCTACCCAACGCCATTCAAATGGAGTGAGTTCAACTTTAAAGCTTTATACCGTATTACATTGATAAAACTGGTTTAATTAAAAATTGCCCAAGGTAGTTAGTTCTAGAAGAAACGTTACTTCAGAGTTTTTTTAAACTATGAATTTATCATAAGTGGTTTCTGAGATAAAACGCTTTCAAAATTACGAAAAATTATGTCGTATCGACTTTTATGTTAGCAGTTTTCTTTTTTATTTTATTATCTCTACAATTTTATTTTTTTTTTCATTATTAACTATCAATATACGCCAATGATTTTAAAATCAATTAACTTTTAGAGCCTATGTGTTGTATTAGCGCGGGTATTCCCGCAAAAAACGTTCCGAGATATCGATCATAGCTCTTAAAAGTAATCACAATAGGAGTCTTAAAAAGGACGTCGTAGTTAACAAAATATTGATCCATTTCACAAAGAATATTTTGTCGTTCTTGTACAACATGGAATAGAAATGTTTTATTAACCAAACCTTGCGTCTACGCCACTGATTTGTCAATCATATACTCAGAATTTGACTAAATTCCGACTTTAAACTCGGAATTTAACTAAATTCCGACTTTGAACTCGGAATTTAACTAAATTCCGACTTTAAACTCGGAATTTAACTAAATTCCGACTTTAAACTCGGAATTTAAGAAAAAAAATCTTGTTGGCCCTTCTACGCCTTCGTAAAATCGTACGTCGATACAAATACAACTTGTGTTTGTATCGACAAACACAATCGACAATCAATATCCGGTCCGGCCTTAAGTTTCTTTGACGCTTGAGTGACGTGTGTGTCGCTGACGACAAAATTACGTCAGAAGAACCTTTGAAGCGACGGACTACCGGACAAAAAGGGAGGCCGTTTTTAGGGAAATATCAGTCGTGTGTATTTGTGGAATAAATAAATAGTGTTTTCGTGTTAAATCGTTACACTGGAATTATTGAACCCCGAGATCGCAACAATTGGTGTCAGAAGTGGATTCCAGTGGGAACTTGAGAAGTAATATTGCTGAACTGTAAGTGAGTGCTTCATTACCGGACATTACGTGTTTATGCCAGTGACCAGAAGCCAGCATCAAGCGATGGAGGATCAACTTGCCGCCCTGCTGTCCCTTATGCAACAACAGAAGGAAGAGCAAGAAAGACATTATGTAGAACAAACAGAAGAGCAGGAAAGACGTGATCAAGTACAGGAGCAACACCAGAAGGAAGAGCAGGAAAAACGTTATCTAGAACAGGAGAAACGTGATAACGAACAGAAAGAAGAGCAAGAAAGACGTTATGTAGAACAAAAAGAAGAGCAGGAAAAACGTTATAAGGAGCAAAAAGAGGAACAAGAAAGACGTGATCGAGTACAGGAGCGACGTTATCAACAACAAAAGGAAGAGCGGAAAGGCGTTATCTAGAACAGAAGGAAGAGCATGAAAGACGTTATCTAGAACAGAAAGAAGAGCTGGAAAAACGTGATCAAATACAGGAGCGACGTTATCTAGAACAGAAGGAAGAACAGAAACGGTTTAAAGAAGAATTAGTGAACCATCTCGCAGCTAGGGAGCAACAATTGGAAGAAAGAATAATGCAATCCGTTAATTTTTAAGCCTCCCGATTATGACGGTACTACGGCCTGGGAAATTTATAAAACCCAATTTGAGGCAGCTGCAAAAGCTAATGGCTGGTCCGAGCCCCAAAAAGCTACTTCACTAGTGGTAGCACTTCGTGGAAAAGCGGCTGAATTACTCCAATCTCTGTCGGCAGCTGATCAAAGTAATTATGCAGCTTTAGTACACACTCTGCAACTACGATTTGGAAATGAGCATAAAGAAACCGTGTTCCAGGCCCAGCTGAGGATGAGACAGCAAAAGTCAGGTGAATCCTTACAAGAATTTGAGGCGGACATAGACAGACTCATTCACCTGGCATATCCATTGGCTCCTGAATCTTTTCAAATGCAATTTGCCGCCGAAAGGTTCATTGAGGGAGTTCGCGATAGTGACATGAGATACCACTTACGTCTAGTAAGCCCCAAGGATATCAGCGAGGCACTAGTTCGGGCCCTGGAATTCGAGGCGTCACGAGTGTTATCTGGTTCTTCTCCACGTGTACGAATGGCAACTTGCGATGACGAGGAGGATACGTCAAGGACTGAATTCCTGGCAAGTTTAGATAAAACGATTAAGGATATGGCAATCAATATACAAGCCCTTTGGGAAGAAATCCTCGATCAACAGACAATCGGGGCATAAAATGTTTTAACTGCGGCAGACTAGGTCACATCAAGAATAACTGCCGTAATAGGGCAAGAAGTCCGTCGCCGTCGTTTAGAAGACCGAGCGGCGACCAAGAACGCCCTAGGTCCCAGGAAAACTAATTCCGGTCAATGCAAGGGGGCAATTGACCGGGCCCGTTAAGACCCCCAGGATCTTTAAAGTCAATAATTTGGGTGGCAAAAGTCTTACAGTGGCCGGACGCACTAAGGGACAGAAAATCCAGATTACCATCGATACAGGAGCAGATGTGACCATTGTAAGGCCAGATAAACTTGTCGGATATACCATACAACCATTGCCCAATCCTATTATGTTAAAATCAGTCACTGGAGAGTCTTGCCCTATAGACAGAGAAGCCGATGTCACCATCATTATTGGAGAAAGACTCGAAGTTCGGCATAAAGTGTTGGTTGCCAGGATCAAAGATGAGTTTATTTTGGGAATGGATCTCATCAGGAAACATGGATTCTCCTATGATCACAAACGGAATATTCTCACATTTGGAGATGAGGAGTTTGCATTAACCAATGGAAATGTGGAAACTAGTGTCCGTCTACTGGTGGTGGAAGATGTGAAAATTCCTCCGAATTCAGAACAAATTATCACAGTGACTTTTGAAAATGATCCTGGGTGGTCCATAGGACTTATAGAACCTAACCTGGATTTGACGACTGAAATCATGGTAGCACGAACTTTGACCGACACGAAGAAGACTATGCCAGTACGAGTTGCAAATATTGGAGAAAAGACCATCAAGCTCAAAGAAAGAACAGTTCTTGCCAATTATGAGCCTGTGCAATGGGTATGCAATTGTGTCGAAGCAGAGACATCCAAAGTTAAATCTTCTAACCAAGCTTCCCCAGAGGTTATTGATGCTTTCAAACGACATTGGAATCATCTGTCAAGGGAACAACTTCAATCTGCCATAAAATTTGCTATGGATGAATCTGATATGTTCAACTTCAAGAGCAACGACAGTCAAACTGATTTAGTTGTCCATAAGATCAACACAGGAGATGCCCAGCCAATACGACAACACCCACGAAGGGTCCCTCTGGCTAAACAACAAGAAGTTAACAGTTTGCTGAATGAAATGTTAAAGGAGGGCGTCATAGAAGAATCATCTAGTCCATGGTCGTCGCCTGTGGTTCTTGTTAAGAAGAAAGATGGTTCAACGCGGTTCTGTGTTGACTACAGGAAACTTAATGACGTGACCAAGAAGCACAGCTACCCATTGCCACGTATAGACGACACCTTAGCAACTTTATCGGGATCAAAGTGGTTTTCCACTCTAGATTTAAAAAGTGGGTATTGGCAAGTAAAGATTGCTCCCGAAGACAAAGAGAAGACTGCATTTTCTACTGGTTCTGGGCTATACCAGTTCACTGTTATGCCTTTTGGATTGTGCAATGCTCCATCAACTTTCGAGCGACTAATGGAACTTGTTTTGAGGGTTGACTTGGAAAACTTGCCTGGTATACTTGGATGACAAAATTGTCATGGGACGTAATTTTGACGAGCATTTGAAGAATTTAAGAGAAAACTTCAGCAAGTTACGGAATGCTCACCTGAAGTTAAACTACAAGAAATGCAGCCTATTCCAAAAGCAAGTCGAGTACTTGGGGCATACTATCTCAGAACAAGGCATTAAAACTAGCCAAAGTAAAATATCTGCCATTAAAGATTGGCCAGTTCCCCGAGACAAACACGAAGTAAGGAGCTTTTTGGGACTATGTACTTACTACAGGAGATTTGTAGAGGGATTCGCCGACATCGCAAAACCGCTGCACAAATTAACAGTAAAGAAAACACCGTTCTTGTGGAACCATGATTGCAGTCAGGCGTTTGGCCGTGGACAAAGTATAGTATTATACTCGCTTTTTATGGCCGTTATTCCCATGGGAGACTTGCGCCCCTCGCCTGCGGCTCGTGACGCAAACATCCCCCTAAGGGAATAATGGCTATCATAAAAACCTCGTTTAATAATATACTATTACTTCATATCTGTATCATTTAGGACACTTTTACGTACTTGATTTTAGTCCGGTAAAAAGCTTTTTACAGGACTGGATATCGTAAAGAAATTTTACAGTATTGAGTACCGGTACATCCTGTGCCGGTTTTTGTAAGGATATACAGGGTAAAGAGAAAAGCTAGCGTAATTTCACAATATTCGTTGTTGACATTTAATGGCCTTGGTTGGTATATCGAGATATGTTTTGGCCTACAAAAAAAATACAGGAATTTGTAAAAAGTGTGCGTTTTCTTCTAAGTTACCCTACCCTGTATTGCGAGAATGCCGATGCCGATTTTACTTAAAAAAAATTATCTCTAAGATATCTGACTGTAAAATCAGCGACGTTGCCTTGAGGTTAATAAAACGTTTCTGTTCCATTTTGTACAATGAATGCAAAAAAATGTAATGAGATATTGACTGAAATTTTGTTAACTACGACGTCATGGCGGGTACCTTAACTTATTCTACGAGAACAGTTACAAGACGTTTATAGAAAATTTGCACTTTCTTGTGAATGGCATATATTGCGTGAACACCCAAGCAAATAAACTAAATTGACTTTAAAAGTTCATTGATTTTCACATCTTTGACGTAGACTTAAGGTTAATACAACATTTCTGTTCCATTGTTGTTCAGGGACGGCAAGAAATAAAATAGGAATCTTTTCAATACAAGATGAATAATAACAGAGACGGCTGAAAATGAAATCTCAAATTCTCTTGTCAATTTTAAGGGGGGGTCTACCCTAAAAACGTGTTGTCTATCATTTGTTGTTTAGAGTACAGTGTTTCGTTTAAAAGATACAGAGTGCTGCAGTTTTAGCAAAAAATTGAAATTTGTTGATTTCTCCAAAACTGTCAGAGATATCTCAATAAAATTTGGCAGTGCTTGACTGTTAAGAATGCGAATATTTTGCAATCAAAAAACGTTTTTTTTTTCTACAAACGTCCAATAATGACGCATTTTACTCTTTCATTGGACAAACGAAAACCTAACCTTCTTTGAGCATCAGAATGTGAGTTTACTTTTCCACGCGTTGTAGCAACTACCACCACTCAACCAAATATTTAAAACGTCATTGTCAGTTTGATTTAAATTTTTAGATTGTGTCTTCAGTTATGCTCACATTGTGATGCGATTCACATTATTTGAAATTGATCGTTTGCAGAAAAAACGTCGTATGCATTACGAGCAAAAACTAACTTTTTTTGCTCTCGAGTGACTGAAAAAGTTGTACTTTTCGCTCTTGATACATAAATAACTATTTTTATTCACTAGTGGCGAGCGTTACATCATGTCAATGCATATAGTTTGCATTATTAATGTTCTGTATACAAATTTTAAATGACATTGGTGAAGACAAATTTTGTATTGCGAAACATTCGTATTCTATAATAGTCAATCTCCCAAAAATCAATTTTACGATTATCAACCTTAGATTAGGTTTTAAAGTAGTTTTAAAACAGTAAGTAAATTTATATTGTTACTCCCGACCGTCGATCCACAGAGATTTGGGCCGAAGCGGCAACGCCGAGCGCCGACCGCGACCCCGGGAACCCATCTAGACTAAACGAGAACCGGGAACAGTCGCCTCCGTTCTCGAAAATATGAGACTGCGTTCAGGCCGAGTTTTTAAACCAGCGAGCCGCGCGAGAAGGGGTGCAGTGTAGCAAATAAGCGGACAAGCGAACAGTGCGAATTGTAGAGAGTAATTCTGTTTTAATCGTGTTGTAATAGTTAAAAGTAAATAAAAGTGTGTAGTTAATTGACGATAAATTATTGGAACTCGTATCCCGTAATAACTGGTGTCAGAAGTGGGATAATGTTTGTCAAATTTGTGACTGTACGGGCAAAGGAGTCGCCGCGCGCGTGGAATTGTGTGTGGTAAAGACAGTGCAAGAACGTTGTTGTTTTCTACAAGCCATATACTCGATCTACGACAAAAATCATGGATGAACAACTGGCAGAACTTATAGAAATGCTGAAGAAGTACAAAGAGGAACAAAGGAATTTTCTGGAAGAACACGAAAAACAAAGGCAACTTGAGATAAAGAAACCAAAAATCAAGCTCCTCTGTTTCAAGCATTAACGGATGGTCGTCACGACTTGCAAGAACTTGTCTCAACCAAAATGACTGAAGTAAAATAAGACGTAGATTAAGTCAAACAAGACGTGGATCAAGTCAAACATGAAGTAGAGATAAAAATGTCCGAGTTAGAAGAACGGTGGCGGGTCTGAAAAACACGTCGCAATGGGCCAACTTCAACTGCTGAGTGACTAAACATTACCATGCCTCCAGTTTTCGACGGCACTACTTCTTGGAGCATTTATAAAAGTAAATTTGAGGCGGCAGCAGTTAAAAATGGAAGGACAGATGCAGACAAGACTACCGAACTTTTAGCAGCTTTGAGAGGAAAGGCTGAAGACATCATGCCTACATTGTCGACCACTGAAAAGTGTAATTATAACGCAATTGCCGCGGAGTTAGAGCGGAGGTTTGGTAATGTCATCACGAAATAATCTACCAGACAGAACGACGCATGAGGCAGCAGAAGCCAGGCGAAAACCTACAGGAATTTTGTGACGCTTTTATTTTATAATATTAATTTACTATCAAGGGTTATTGGGAATGTTAAGCACTGATTAGTTCTTGTTTGTTAATTGGAATCTCTGGAACAGAATACTAAAACTAGGGATGATTTCATTGCCTTTTAACACGCCCCCTCAATGAAATCATTTCTCAAACTTAACTCTACAACAAAATTATGAAACTTATTTCTAGCTAATGGTTTTGTAAAGACATCCGCCAACTGGCGTTCAGAGCTTACATGACTTATTTTAATTATGCCTTTATCAATTTGCTCCTTAATAAAACAACACTTAATCTCCAAATGCTTGAGTCTTCGGTTGTTTTGCGGATTTGTAGCTATTTTAATTGCTGATTGATTATCTTCAAAAATATTTGCAGTAACAGCTCCAGAAAACAATTCGAAGTCCAATAAAACCTTACGAATCCAACACGCTTCCGCTACTGCATTTGGCAAAGCTACAAATTCAGCTTCTGTAGATGATATTGATACAGATGGCTGCTTTTTACTTGCCCAAAATATAGGACAATCCAAAATTTGAAAATATAACCAGTTGTTGATTTACGATCACAAACATCGCCCTCCCAATCTGCATCAACATATCCACACAATAAACCTGCTTTTTCATTCAATTTAAAAACTAATTTTAAATCTATAGTGCCTCGAACATAACGAAGAACTCTTTTAAGAGATTGCAACAACTGTTCGCTTCCTTTATCTTGAAATCTACTCAAGAAATTAACACTTGCGCACAAATCTGGCCGAGTTCCACTTACTGCATATAACAAACTGCCAATAATTTGCCTGCATACCTTAATCAAACTTTCATTGCTCGCATTATTTTTCAACAAATTGAAATCAAAATTCGCATCTATAGGTGTGTGTACAGGATTGCAATCAGACATACCATATCTTTCCAAAATTTGCTTAAGGTATTCACACTGATCCAAGGTAATGACTCCCTTTTCAATGTTATGCTGCACATGCATGCCCAAGTACTCTGATACCAATCCTAAATCCTTCATATTAAAATTCGTATTAAAGGTATTTTTTAACTCTAACACTTCTTCATTGTTTGTACCAACAATCAAAATATCATCGACATACAATAAAACATACAATTTACTAGTTTTTGTATTTCTATGATACATACACAGATCATTTTCCGATCGAACGAAGCCTCTATTATGCATTAACAGGTCAAATTTCAAATTCCAACATTTAGGTGACTTTCTCAAACCATAAATTGACTTATTAAGTTTGCATACTTTATTACTTGCATCACCTGGCAATGACATATAGACCTCATCGGATATATCACCATACAAAAACGCACCCTGCACATCCATTTGGTGAATTGGCAATACCAATTTACAAGCAACAACTAATACGATTCTAAATGTGCACAGTTTTGCAACTGGTGAATATATATCATATGTATCAGTGCAACCTTGCTGAAAACCACGCGCAACAAGTCTGGCTTTAAACTGACCATCACTCTTAACCTTAAATATCCACTTACTCTCTATCACTATCTTGTTTTTCGGTATTTCCACTTCAGTCCAAGTTTTATTTTGGAGTAGCACACTCATCTCTTGGTCCATGGCTGCTTTCCACTGTTGTTTGTTCTTTCCATTTAAAGCTTCTTCCAAGGTTATTTGCTCCTCTGTTGCACTAAAGAAGCTGGAGGTGTCAAAATCGGTTAGCCAACCAGGTTGCTTGATTGTTCTCTCTCTTGTATTAGTCACTGGCTGTTCCCTACTTCGTTCTTGTTCATCTTTCTCGTGCAAAATAGTTGTCTCTATATTAGTGGAACACTCTGGAAGTAATTCATGTGGAACATTTAGAGTCTCTGTGTCCTCACTTAAGGTTTAACTAACTTGTATACTGTTTAAGAATTTTTAGTGAAATGTGTTATGAGAAAAAACCATGTCATGACATAAAATAAAAAGTTTCTGCTTGGTTTCTGTTAAAGAAACTCAGTGAAGGGGTGGATAGAACATAAGCGTCATGCCAGTTCTTAAGTTTTGACGATGATGTCATTGATACCAATAGAAACTAAGAATTTCCCCAGATTTTTGTGGAAAAATTTTTGGGAGAAGGGCTGCCACTACAAATCCGATATTTCCTTGGCTGGCTCGATGAATATGTTCCTGAAAACGACTATAGCAGTTACGAACAAGGGTTCGATACCGAAAAAATTGCAGTTTTACGAGAACAATTCAAAAGCTTTTCCACATTTTGAAAAACTTAATTTTTTACTAGATAATTGGTGAAATAGTTATTTATGGGTTAAGAGCGAAAAGTACAACTTTTTTGCTCGGAGAGTAAAGTTTGCCGCTCGACGCGAAGCGGAGAGCGGCAATCACTCGAGAGCAAAAAAGGTACTTTTTGCTCGTAATGCATACAAGGTTTTTTCTGCAAACGATCAATTTCAAATAATCTGAATCATAACTGCATAACTGAAGACACAAACTGAAAATTTAAATCAAAGTAACAAGGACGTTTTAAATATTTGGTTGAGTGGTGGTAATTGCTATTGACAGCAAGCGAAAAAATCTTTTCCCACTCGCGTGCGCGAAAGTTTACTTTTCCGCACGCATTTGAGTGCGGGAAGTTGTACTTTTCCGCGCTAGTGCGGGAAAGTAAAAAACCTGTTTGTTTACTATTGTTGGTATGAAAGAACGTAATAAGAACCAGTGAAACTACCACGATTTATAGTTGTCAGGAATGGTGGCATTAGATGCTTGGTATACAATCTTACTTATACCTGTACTGCATCTTTAATTTTAGTGTTTTTCAAAAAAGCCAGGATATCGATCTCGCATTTTTTAAATGAAAAGGTTGATTTGCTTAATTATTGCTATGTGCGATAAAAGTAAGCAAATATCAATCATCGCGCAGCTAAGGCAATAAATACCAATATATTGACAGAGTTTTAGGACGACTTTTACAGCTATAGTACTTCTAATTTGTCTTGAGTGTTACGTCATTATTTACTACATAACCACAATTTTAGGGTATGTCTTAATTTGATACATATGATTAAATTCAAATTGACGCTTTTTTATAGGTAGGTGCACGTACGATTTTTAATCCGCGTTAATGGATAAGTTAACCAGTATATTTTTTATTTTTCATAAGCAGTATATTAAATTATATTATACCTGCCTAATGTAAGTAATAATAAATTAAGAATCATTTATTTATTTGGTTTCCTGATCATGTCAGGAACTACTACGTTTCACTTTATTTTTGTTAAAAATCACAAGCATCCTAAAGACATAGCTTCAAAGAAATTTCGATCATTAACATTAACATTTTTATTTAATGTGATATACAACACATCGACAATAAATATTGCTTTACAGCAATCTGTATTAAAGGGTGGGTACTAAATTTTTGATGCAGCATAGAGAACTTAAAGAAGCAAGTACACAGTTGAAATAAAAAAAAAAAACGAGTAAACAAGTTGGTCTCAAAAATACAAAATTATAATGATCAAGTTCAAACAAAAATATGTTTCTAGTGGCGAACTAATTGTTCTGGAGTACTGTAGATAACGCAAAAGCAGCACATTTGCTGTGTGTATGGCGAATAGTAGAGAAATAGATAAAACAGGTTTGGGAGAAAAAATAAGATACGTTGACGTAATTTTTTAAAAAACTCCCAATTATTTTAAACAATGTATAAACGTTCTAACGGAGAATCGCTGTAGAAATAAGTGTTCTTAACTATCGAATTCTTCCTCAGATTCACTGTTTTCATCATCTGAATCATCTAAATTGATGGTAAGTGACGGAATGTTCGATGAATCAACACACTTTTCTTGTTTCCATGCTAATGCTTATTGGTATGCCAAACATAGTTTTTCCATAACTCGGGAATACCATTTCGATGGGGTGAAAATGACAATGGTAAGGAGGTAATCTACACGGTGGCCATTTTGAAGTGTTAGTTCGTCTATTCTGAAGTAAAAAAAAAACACTAAAACTAAGTTTACTAATTGTTACTATAAAAGAGCGATTTTGGACATCCTGCAATTATTATAATGTAAAATACCAACCGATATCTTCCAGCATGTTCTTTTTTGCTATACCTAAAAGCTCAGCTTTCATAGCAAAAGGAGAAAATGTAATGTGATGCTGCTGCAACTATTCTATTAGGCGAGGTTTGGACCAGTTTTGATTAGGTAACTTTTCTACTTGCATGAAGTGGTAAGAAGCATTGTCCATAATTATCAGTGAGGGTTCCTCCAAATTACGCAAAAGCTGGTCACAAAACTGGAGGCGGGTCGAAATTTGCAGAGGGCTTTCTCAACTTCGATCCTTTACACCATTACAGTTACAGCTTTTACTAATGCCTGATTTTTGCCAGCAACAACTATTAAATCTAACAATAATAATATGTTTAGGGGGCTTGTATTAATGAACTAGCATGCCCAATCGTAATTGCAAATCCTGTGCACATAACTATAATTTAGTGTATAAATTAGACGCCTACGCACAGACCAGCTGCCCTTTCAATACTGTTAATACTAATGCGATAGTGAGTGATAATTACTCTTGTAGGAGGAATGTTTATGGGAAATACCACTGCGCGTAAAAATTGTGTTTACGTTATAGGCATTTACAGCATAGGCGTTGTTGGAGATGTTTTAAAGGGTATGAGCTTTCTGCACTATTTTTTTGACACAGTTTTTTGTGTTATGCACTTTATTTGTGTGAGAATGGTGGTGTATCAATAATATTCGGTACCAAGCCAGAATCCAAACAACACACAAATTCCAGTGTATGTCGATTTATAATCCAGCGACGTCTATTGAGAGACGGTTTCTGAGATCGGCTTTTAAAAGGACATCCAATGGATATGTTGCCATGGATGTCCGTTTATTCATCTTTTGTGTACGTCCATATAATATTGTCCTTCAATAGACATGTACTGGACCTTGGTTAGACATATCGCAGATCAGCATCGGTTTTGTTTTAATTCTACAAAAGTAAATAGTAAAATACATACGTCTCTACATTACAAATTGTATATTTTTCCTACAAACTACAGTAAAAAATATTCCTACAGCCGACAAAATTTAAAAATTATCTTATTTTCAATTTGTTAATTAAAATGACATATGCCAGTGTTTGTAAGAGTAGATAGAGATGTTGATGTCAGTACTTGCGTAGTTACGTGACAGTGCATAATTATTCAAAATAGTATCACGTGATTGCTACTATCGTCCGCTGAACTACTTTCGGTTGCGTGTCATTAGATATGTTGTATTTTGGAAATTATATTTTTTATACTTGATTTTTTAATTCTGAAAAGACATATTTTGTCATTTTTTTTTTACTCTTTATGACTCTTGTTTTGTAAATAAAATAAGCAATGTAGCTTAGATCTATCAAGTTTTATTATATGTGCAAAGCTTTTTTAAAAGTACAAATTTGCGTCTTTTAAATTCAATTTCAACGTCCTGTATCTTTTGAACCTGATTTTTTAATTTTAGAAAAATTATTGCATGGCCCTCTTTAAAGTGGTTCGTAGAATGCGGGATTTACTTTTTTGTTACCACTACTATAGGCGCTCTGTGGTAATAATTTAATGATAATTTAACCCTTATACAGGGTGATTCACGTTACTCGACACGGAATATTTTGTATATGGAATAGATGGGGGTCTATTGGAAGTACATTTTAAAATTATTGTCATTGTATACAGGTGGTTGTCCATTCCATATATAAAACTTTTTTTAAATCTAAAAGTTTAGCCATAATCTTCCGTGTCGAATAACGTGAATCACCCTGTACATATATTAGCTTTGCAAAAGACTATAAGTCCTTTGCAACTTTGTTTTTGTTAATTTGATTTCATATATTCGACTCTTATTAACGATATGATTTAACTAACATTAAATAAGTAGACACAATGCAATGTTGGACAATGCAAACATAAAATAATAAAGGTTAGTTTGCATATTCAAATTAATAGTTAGCGTTTTACTCCTAAATTTGTTGTTTGTATGGATATTCCATGGACGTCAAAAGTGTTTCAGTCATAGATGTCCACTGGATATTCGGTTG